>JAVHNF010045484.1:0-10703 GCA_034783455.1 Micropsitta finschii
CAGCAGGTGATGTTTCTGCACAGAAATCAATGATATTACACTGCTGTAAAACCAGATAAATGGAATACTGAATCAATAAAACCCAATGACAGATGTAGTTTATCTCCCTGTTTTCATTAGATAACCATTGAAAAATCCTGTAGAATTTTTGGAATAAATCAAAAAGGCTAGATAGAATTTTAGACTAAACTATGATTTATTTATTCATTATTTATTTTTTGCTGGAAGGAAATAGCATTTGCAGCACTGGAGTAGTTCAATTTAAGCTACACTCATGATGACTACATACACTGGTGATTTCTTAGATTTTTCTTTTTTTTTTTTTTTTAATTTACATTGTTCCCAGTTTTCCAGGAAAGATGAAGATGCCTGTATAATACCTTGCCTTTCTGACTACTATTTTGGCATCTCTTAAATTAATCCACAGATCCCTTGAAGCTGAATACCATTCATGTTAGTAAAATCTGATTTTACACTCTTGCTTTTACAATTCAATATGCAGCCCTACGAAAGGATCAAAAGATAATTTACATTTTGGTAATGAAAAAGAAAAATCTTATTTATCTTTTTCTCTGATACTAGAATGAGATCATATAATTGCATGTACTTTTACAAGCTGAAGGACACCTTCCTTAGGTGAATACAGCTCCCTAGAATTCACTAATATGAAGTAGCTTATATATTTTAATGAGCTTCACAATTGGTTTAAGAGACATAAGGAGATCACAAAATGAGCATCTTATTACATGTATGATAGGTGATAAATTTAGATTAATTTTGATGACTGAAATCAAAGCATAGAATCAGATTCATAAATCATACTGCTGGAAGGGACTCATTAGATCCAAGTTTGGGTTTTGGTATATCACAAACCACAAATTTCCCTGAATTAATTCCTGTACTAATCAAAATACAGTATGAACTTTTAAAATATGCTCATTATACAAAATTACAAATAAAATTAGCCATGTGTCTTAATTTTATATTTTGCTATAGTAATGCCCAAAGTCAGACTGAACCATATACAGGCTACTGCTGAACTCAGAAGAATGTCCTTTCGTAGCTTGTGTCTCTGTGTTAGAAGCCAGCTGGGAAACTGTTTGCAAACAAAATGTAACATTTGAGCAGAAGCCCATAAAACTTTATGTATGTTATAAAACAAGTCTAAAGTATGGAAAGTCAATTTATAATGACCTAACAGATCCTTCTGGCTTTGAATCAAAATGTAAGTATTACAACACAAGACTGAGGCTATCAATACTACTCCTGATAGCACTGCACAAAAGAGACTATGAGTAAAGAAATACTGTAGCTCAGGGAATATACAGTGTTGGCTTTGGAAACAATTGCTATAAAACAAATATCAACTTCCTACTTCTACTGTGTAAACAATCAACAGCAAATTTTTACTTCAAGAAGTCTAATAGAATATTATTTATTACAGCTGTCTTCCAGCCTTCTCAGAGAAGGATAGCTGATTTATATGCACAAATATAAATTAGCTCAAAATATATAAATTCTGATGAAAATAATAATTCCGGCAATTTATTATATTTTAAACTTAGTTTTAAAAAGAGACATCTTATGAATAATAATGGTCTGTTTGCATGCTGGATAGAGCAATATTATCACACTAATATTTTAAATATATTTCTTTGATCACAGTCCCGATTCTGCAATTCACTTTGTCCCAGTTCAATGTTCAATTGTCATTCTAATTTTACATTCAATTTTAGTTTCAGAAACTTATAGCTTGTACTACTTTTTTTTTTTTTTTACACATACAGATTTCATTCCTGTCATCATCACACATTTTTAATTCAGAGGGAAAAACTAAAATGAATGAAGAGTTGGTACTAATGCTTGGCACCATACTGTTTACAGCATTTAAAATAGAAAAAAGCATAACTTTGGAAATGGCCTGAAATCATCAATCTTCTCAGTACAATTTCATTTCCATGAATTGAGCTCCATAATCTGACAATTCCAAAATTGTTTACTTATATGTTTCTATTTTTCACATTAATGAGCAAATATACACAGGAATGAGTACACGCTAAAGAGCACTTACTTTGGCAATACCAGAATCTGCACAACGAAAATGCAGAAGAATATGAGACAGGCACAAGTCACGTAATACTTAAATGCAGGCAGAGTAGTTGCTCGGTACTAGAAGAAGAAAATGCAAATGTTAAAAACATGATTTCCAAAGCAGATAAGGTATCACCCAAATGAAATTTCAGCTTAAAGATGCAGATATGTATAGGAAGTCTTTAGCAACAGTAAATTTCCTATTGTTCAATGACTTACAGATCCGCTCACATAGGACTAGGGATTATCAGGCATAGTACTGAATCCTTTTACTTCCTGAAAAACAGCTTAAGTAACATTGTCAAATGGTTTTGTTTTGTTCCTCTGCAGAACAGGACTATCTTAATTTCACCACAAAAAAATTAATAACAAAAAAAAGTGAAAGCATTTTTAAAAATATTTTTAGGAATTGCCAACCACTCTTAGCTGATTTCAAGTTTCCTAGTCATTAATTCCCCAAACTCATTTTCAATTATTAATAAACGCTGAATGGGCTCATACAGTTATAAAAAACTGTTACAGTCATTTAGACAGGAAACTTCTGAACACACAAAGCAGCAAAGTATAAAATGTGCTACAGATGTGTATAAATGTTCTATTCCAATACTGTAGCTAGCAGTCATATTGATACTTACTGGGCCTATAGTATTACTTAACTTGAAGTATTTTATGCCTGTCTTAAAAGGCCTTGTATGTCCACTGATACTACCGAATGCTTCATATTCTTGAGAGTCAATTTGATCTGCTTTTTCATTGAAAAAAAGAAAACATCTATTTATGAATCTCTAATTAGCCAGTCTAGAGACAAAAGAATTAAGCAATGAAATATTTATCAGAGTTATTTTGCTATTTGAGATAGCTGTGTCTAGATTGAAACCAACTAAGTACTCTAAGGGAAATGATCTAAGTATTGGGCCTATTAAAGTTACTCACCCTTTCAAAGTAGGGTAAGAATTTAAAATTTGATTACTGAAAGAAAATGTACCAAAGATTATTTTCACAAAGTGTTTAAAATGCAAACTTCATAAAATGGAAAGTGTGTGAGCTGTGTTTTCTAACTGCAAGCACACAGCTGTGTCTTTGTGCTTAGTGCCAAGTTCTGCCCTTGAAACTGGTGCACCAAGCTTTAAATGAACATTTAGAAATTGAGTTTAGCAACCTGGCGGCTTTCTTTTTACTTTCATTCTGATCATTACTCCAAGGACTAGAAACAATATCATTTACTCCATCCGTACATACATGTCTTAAACATGTTTTATCACACACATATTAGTCAGAAGAATATTAAGTGTGTTGCATCCAAGACAGCTAGACATTTTTCTTAGAAAAAAGTTTATACTATTGTTTCTCCACAATGACTATGATTATCAAATGCATATGGAGAAAACTAATGAGCTAATATCATAAGACTATAATTACCACAGGTGGAGTCTTTGAGACATGGTGAAAAAAAAATAAACTAAAACCAGTGGTGTATGATAAATGCCTTTTATGGATGGAGATGATGGAACTCAGGAATTCTTTGCTCCAGATACATCAAATTTGGACTATCAAACCTCTTCCCACTTCTGCAAGACCATGAAAATTTCAAGACATTCAAGTGAACTGCAGAGCCCTACAAACAGGAAAGCAGTCTCAGATATCACATTCATAAAATTTCTTCCATAAATGAACTAAAATACTATTGTAAGGTTTGAGAACTTCTCCCTGCAGGAAAGGTGCTGTGGGGCCATGGCTCTGTGTTTCAAAAGCAAAGGATACAAGCTTCACTTAGGATAAGGCAAAGAAGTAATCAACCATGAATTTGCAGTGAATATAACTTACTTCTTTTTCCAGGGTCTTATTATAGAAAAGAAGTGATATTCTTTGAATATCTTCAGATTTAAGCCACTGCCTAGAAGAGAAAAGGAACATTATAATTGGCATAAAAATAAAGTAGTCCTGTCTTTTTCAGTTACTGAAATGCTGTAAAATAAGAAAATAACTTTGAATAAAACAACTTTTTGTGTACTGCAATGTATATGGCAAATTGTACTGACAGTAAAAGCAGAATCTACAAATCCCTTCTCCCTTTTGACTTCAGTTGCTAACATACACATGAAACAAAAGCTCAGCCAAAGGAATGTGGATCATTCCTAAGGACAATCAAGGGAGAGATTTATATGATGTAATTCTGACACTGATATTCCCCTCATGTCCAAAATGATGTGATATATCCCACGGCCATAAAGGAATGTGAGACAAAAACAGCCCTTTACAAGGAACCTTTAAGAAATGAAGTTATAGTATGCAAGACTGGCAGATAAATTACAGTTTATGAATTCCTATCCCAAATGAAAATGTTAAAAACATTATTAAAATAGGTGAAATGATTTTGTCTTTGAGCTGTCTTAGTCTCTTGACCATGACCCTGTACTCTAGAGGTAGATTTTAATCTTTATACAGATTATAAAATCTTCCCTGCTTAAAGGTGAGACATACAACAAGCACTTCCATCAAAATGACAAATCTATTTTAAAAAAAGTGAATATTTACAAAGGCTTGACATAAATTTTACAAAATGAAATGTTCTAATATGAAAGTTTACATTTATTTTAAGGGACACTTGAAAAGACATTTAAATTTCAAGAGGGTTATGTTGCTTGCTTCTCAAAAGGACTAGATAAATCTGAAAGAAAAAACATTTAAGCAGACTACTTCTGTGAACATGCAATATTTGAATTTGAACACTAATAGCAGGGCTTCAGATTTTTTTTGCAACCTTTCCAGCAATAACTTTAAATTAGGCCTGAAGCTAGTTGTGTAGTTAATGCCTTCTAAATAAAAGGGAATGTCTCAAATGACAGGCTGCAATGCAAATAATGTAGCAGCAATAAACCTCAGTGGAACATATCCTAAGTTAAGGTCCTGGGAGAACAGGAGTGGATGGAGTAGAGTGTAAGCTATTAGCTTTGATTTGTGAAATCTAAATTTTTTTTTTCCTTGCCTAGGAGACTGTCCCTGCTCCTGTGCAATCAGCTTCCTTACATAAAGAAGCTGAAAACATGTTCAGTTCTAGGTATGCTTAATTCAGAACTATATTTTCCAGTTTGCTTTGCAGCGGCTCACATCTATGTCTGATCACAATCAGGATTCTGAGAAGAAAGAGGTATGACAGGCTGTTGTATATATAGCATTATTTTGTTTGGGTCTAGCTTCAATCTACTGGAAAAAACATTCAGTTTATGGAACATTTTTGGTTAACTATGAAAATTAAGTGCAAGTCTTTTTCCATTTAGTTATAAAAATTGAACAAAAAGTAACTCTATTCTCCAAATTGGTAACTAATTTCCTTTTTTTTCTTACAGTATCTGTCAGGCAGATTCATTTAATCACCATTACCACCAAAAAGTTCTATCTGCAGACCTACTCCTAAAGACCTAATTTGGTCTGTACGCACCTGATTGCATGCGAAATCAGTAGTGTCATTTACTGCAAATACTGCCTTATACTTCACATTGCAAGCTCCCATTTTCAGGAGCTTTTAGTTTTACTTAGAAAAAAACTCCACTGGTTTCAGGCTGCAAGGTGGCAAGAGGTCTGAGATGAGGGAAACAGTTTAACACAGACAAATGAAGTGGAGAGTAAGTACAGAATAGGGAGCACAAAGTCACATACCTCCATGACAAGGAGAAGGGCTGAAGAATTCTGCCCTGCTTGACTCCTCAATGAGCCTAAAAGTTACCGAAGTATCTGCACGTACGTGGGGATATGCCTCCTAGGAAGCTAGGTACCAAATTTCTGTTTACATTCTTTTGCAATTCAAGGAATGACAGACAGTTGAATTGTGCAAGTATCCACAGAAGCATGTGATTTGATAGGGCTTGTACTGATTGACAACAACGAATTATGCATAGAACATAGCAGCCATCATGACTTAGAGAAAAAAAAAAAAGAGAGTGTGTCTCCTTAACACAGTAGCCTACTTATCAAAGAGCAAATAACTTTAGTTTAGCTCCCTCTGTAGGTATATATTTAGCTAGCAGATTGCTCTCCATCCATCACAAGTCCTACAGAAGTCCTTTAACCACCAAGGTTCAGGGTGGCATAGCTAGGGTTGCTCATCCCTCTCCTGTGCAGGATGGGCATTTTGTAGCCAAGAATATTTTGTTCAAGGTACAGGGGAAAGAAACCTGTGGAGAAAGTATGATATTACACCCTAATGCCTAAAGCAGTCAGCTGAGAGACAGAAGCTCTTTACTCCTCACTCACTCTTTTGAATCTGTATTTACGCATCTTTAATGTAGTGCTCTAGAAGAACAAGAATGAATAAACGGGTCATAGCTTTCTTCATGCAACTTTGCAAGGAGCATTGCCAACTAAATCTACTATGCTGAAGCACACAGTAAGGACAGTGGACTGCTTTTTAGATGCCACAGTTTCATTTGCATTCCACAACAAGGAATCGAACCCAGATGCTCCGAGTTACTGGGCTTAAACCACGACATACAGCCAAAAAATTGAGGCACAAAACCCCTGCACATTATAAAGAAAACAATGTGTTTTGTGTCCTAAATGTAGGAAATCTTAAACTTATTTTTCTGAGTGCTTAACATTCACATATTTAAAATATTATTCAAGTTGCTGTTTGGGGAACCAGGGTTTTAACAACTTATTCTCAGGTACCCAACTGAATAATACCATTTAAGTGATCCATTCAGCAAATCAATATAGGGATAGAGAATTAAGTTTTGGAAGGTGGCATTCAGCCTTTTAGATACGTAATATCTCTCCTCTTTCTGCAGTTCCCCAGGTAATTGATAAAGTGCACTGAAACATTTTCAGAAACATTTTTATCATGTCTTTTAACCCCAGGTTTCTCATAATTTTATGCACCAATTACATGAGGCACGGATTCCCTGAGATAAAACAACCTACAGTATGATCATAGCAATGCTTTGTTTAAATACAGATGTTTTACTTTTGGTATTGAATGTCATTTTTACAATCCACTTACTGAGGCAAGCGTACCTGAAGACACATACAAACTACTAGAACTTACAGGCTGGTTTAGGTAAGTTCAGTATAATCAAAAGGCTTCACCTGTCATCTGACCTACTTTCTGTCACTGTATTCCTTATATGACCTATAACTATCAACACTCTTTTCTATAAATAATTACTTTAAAATATTTTCTAAAGCCAAGTACCTTTTAATAAGACTATCAGATAAAAAAAAATAAAACAAAACCAAACAAATATTACATGTGAGCTTTTAATAATTAGGTGCAATACTCAGATGATTAAAATTCTAAGTAACAGAAGAGGGGTTGGGGGAAATGTGTAATTCATCACGATTATTGTTCACATTTTTGAAAGGCAATTCCCTTATTTCACCAGAAGCCTGAGCACTTATTTTGGACTGGTATTGATTTTTCTCTCAGTCTTATCAATATATTCACCGGCAAACAGAGAACATCAATACTGCCTCCAGCTCTTCCTGGGACACGGAAAAAATACATGCCATATTGCCTCCCCCAGCAATTTCAATATGCAATCAAGCTTAGCCTTCTCTAAGAAATGAACCTACCAATTGAAACAGAAACTATGATTTTAGGGAAAGTTTCTAATTCTGAGGAGGTATTTCTGTGACAATTGTGAAGTATCAGTTTTCACATTATTTTAATTCCTGAGCTATTTCTTGTGTTTTACTTCTCTGCTCTTGGATGAGTTAATTCTGCAGTTATGGCTATGAGTGTACAGATATAGTTACAGAGCAAAAACCCCTTTGCCATGAAGATCAAGACAAGCCAAAACCTCTGTCACACCATGGTTCACACTGTCTTATCCCACATAGTACAAAATGTTATTGTACAGACTATCTTCATAATGTGCAGAGCTTCCTATGCCAGTGGTAATGACACCTTTACTGTTTTCAGACTTCTGTGTGCATGTGGAGTGAAAAATAGTAAACACTGCTCTCTCTTGCAGATTTATGTCAGAGTTGAATGAAGGTGACAACGAAGGATAAAAACGTACTTTTGAGCATTGATTCCATCAATGGCTTGGATCATTCTCTCATTCAGCTCCTCTTCAAACCTTCTTTTCTGCGATTTTGTTCTGAAATGAAAAATGTGAGGAATTACTCTGCAAAATCATTATATTGCTAATAAATATTAACTTTTAAACAAAGGGTGATGTCTGGCATAAACTTTTGAGGATAATAAATTTTTCTAATAATTTCTTAATGTTAAAAATGTCCTGGTTTAATGTCCTGGTTTCAGCTGGGATAATTTTCTTCCTACTAGCTGGTACTTTACTCTGTTTTGGCTTCAGTCTGAGAACAATGCTGATAACATGTTTTAGTTGTTGCTCAGTAGCACTTACCCTGATCATGGACTTTTCAGTCTCTCATGCTCTGCCAGTAAAGAGAGGCACAAGAAGCAAGGAGGAAGCAGAGACAGGACACCTGAGCCAAACTAACCAAAGGGACCAAAACTATGCCGTAGCACGTCATGCCCAGTATATAAACTGGAGGGAGTCACCCAGAAGGGACCAATCGCTGCTCGGGTCAGGCTGGGTATCGGTCAGTGCGGGGTGAGCAATTGTGCATCCCTGCTTTCTCTTTCAAGTTTTATATTCTCTCCCTTTGTTATTTCCCTTTTGATTCTCCCCCCCATCCTGCCCAGGGAGGAGGAAGAGGGGATGAATGAGTGGCTGCATGGTACTTAGGTGCCATCTGGGTTTAAACCATGACACATTTATTCTGCAATAGCAGCTGTAGGCATCAGGTACACTGAGCCTCATAATAAGCTCTTAACAAACCCAGCACACTCTGCAATCTCACACACACACAAAAATCTAGAGTTTACATATTAGTGAGCACCTAAAAAATAAACAGAAAAAAACATTTTGCAAAAAAACCACCAAAACCCAAACAACAAAACAAACCAACCAACCAAACAAAAAAGCCCCAAAACAACAAAAACCAAACAAAAAAAAAAAACACAGAAAAAAAAACACTACGAAAAACAACCCAAGAGAGTTCAAGAAATGCTGGTTGAAGGAAAGGTTTCCATAGTTTTATGGATTTATGAAGAAGAATAGAAATATTCCCAAACTCATAAAACATTCCTGTTTCTTCTAGTTACTTTTAATATTCCTTGTCAGAATCGTATGATGAGCAATAATGGGCTAGTACAGCAAGGCTCAATAAGTATTCAGCACCGAAAGTCTGATAACTTCTTTTCTTGGCAATATTTTATTATTTTTAATAAGAAAACTGAGCACCAAGTCTGAAATGAGTTTCAAACATATGTCATGTTTCTCTGTTTATAACTTATAACACAGATACAATACAAAAAGCATCTTTTCTTTTCACTGGACTTAGCATTAACCCAACAAAGCATCACCAGAATCAGTTTTGTCTTTGCTAATGCATGTTACTGCAGACACCATCAGTCCTTTCAGCAGCTGCGCTCTCCTTAAAAAGGGAATATTTCCAATATTGCTAGATTATGCCTTTGCCTCTTGAAAGCTTAAATCCAGTGTCTGCTTAGCGAAATCTTCTTAACCTATAAATTGAACTCCATCAAAGGCACCATGGATTTTCTACAACATCAAGTTTTTAAGTTATTTCCCCCAAACTGATAACTTGTTGCAGGATTCAAATTCATACAGAAATTGTATTAGTGTACTTAAGAATAAACAACCTGACTGATTTCATACCTATTCAATGGCATAGAATTTAGGCAAGAAAGTGCCTACAACTTATTTTTCCCATATGAAACAATCTTCCTAGAAGAAATAACTAGACAAATGAGGAGACATTATCTAATCACACTTAATCCTCTTGGCAGCTCCCTAACAACATAAGAGTATTATAAGAGCTAAGACTGCCACAAACAGAAGGCTATATTCAGACTTTAAAATCCATATTTTCATATTCTAATAAAATACTGACTTTCAAAGTGCTGATTATTATTTCAGCTCTCTCCTGCAGGAATGACTAATTAGCTTGTCTAGAATCTTAGCTATAGTCCTCACAATGGACATTAGACTCCAGCAACAGTTTCTAGAAGCTCCTTCTGTAATATGGTATCAAGACATATGGTAACATTTGCAACTTTTGGATCTATTTTGGAGTGGAATATAGAAACCAAAAGCAAGAACATCTTAGAATCTTAAAGAACTGCATTTGCATATACTACAGTACAATTATCTTTACCATAAAGCCAATAGAAGTCCTTTTGATGTACTGTCCAAACGCAAATGTTCAGTTTTAAAATCAGAGACTGTTTTTATTACTATCATGCACATTCAGTCAAAACTTGTTCATCTTCTGGAATTTAGCAGTATTTTAGGTCATTGCATAGCTCTCCAGTAACCCGGGGTTTGTTGAGGAGACATTTACCAAGCAGAGAGACGGGGAAGGAATAGACATAATGATTTATTTGTGCAACCAAAGACAATAAAACCCCACCATTTTTAAAAGCTTTCTTTCAAATGTTTTTACAGTATCTGTGATGTTACTTCCAGTTTTGTAAGAAAGACATCTGAATTGTTATCAGGTCATTAAAATAGAAATTAATCATCCCAGGTTTCTGACAGTGCTAAGCCTGTTTGTAAACAGAT
>JAVHNF010045491.1:0-11605 GCA_034783455.1 Micropsitta finschii
CTCTGCATCCTCTTGGGCCGTGGGGATGCCCCACGTCCAGCTGTGCCATAGGGGTACCTGGTCTCTGTGCTGTGGGGGTATCCATATCTGGCTGTGCTGTGGGGTTGCCCTGTCCATCAGTGCCTGGAGGATGTCTCATGTCCACCTGTGCTGTGGGTTTTCCCCCTTGTCTGTCCTTGCTGTGGAGATGCCTTACATCCAATCACACCATGGAGTTGCTCCTTGTCCATCTGCACCATTGGACTGCCCAACATCCTTTTATGCCATGGAGATGCCTCACCAGATTTGCTTGCTGCCACTGAGCACAAGAGACAAGTTCTTCCTCTGCTGTCACCAACGCCTGTCCATGTGTGCTGGGTGTGAGCATTGTCCCCTGTCCTGGGGCCATCAGGCTGCTCTCTGGCTAGGGAATCCTCTTGTGTCCTATGGGGAGTATGTACTTGGTTCAGGTGGATGGTGGCTGGCACCACCAGCAGATGAAGGGCCCTGGTGATGGGGTGCTTTTTACACCTGCAATTTTAGTTCTTTAATTGCCTGAAGAAGATGACCCACTGCTCTGCTGAAGAACAGGAACTAACAAGATGCAGGAATGAGCTTGTTTCAAATCACTGAACTTCCCCCAGAGAAGGAGACAGAGAAAAACACCCCTTGTTTACAACAGCAGGGACTGCTCCTCATCCTGTCTGATAGACGATCGCTAATACCTCTTGGGATACTTGCGGCCCAAATCTGTATTCCAGGATGTTGTCACATGGAATACAACATGCAGATGGAGTGGGTGCCGTGCATGCTAATACGCTGCCTCGCCACATTGATATTCGCTGGCAGTGAAGGATCCTTTGTGGGTTTTTTTATGATTTCTCTTTTATTAGAAGGAAGCTAAAGGCATTTAAAGAAGCGAATGACAGCAACACAGACTAAATATCAAAACCACACCTTTATGACTCCCCTGGTGTTTGTCGCTCTGCTGCGCAAGCACCTGTGAAGCAGCTGGTCCGGCAGCCCCGCTCCACATCCTCCTGGATGGAGGGACGATGTGATGGCACCACAGCCCTTTCTTAGCATAAAGCCTGTAATATGAAGCATTGAGTCCTGCACACAGAACCCAGCAGACGGGGTACCCACAAATGGCTGCCCAAGTACTCAGATGCTTTCAGAGATACTGAGTCCTGCTTTACATCTTGGTTTGTTTTCCCAGTGTGGATGATTGATGCTCATGACCTTCCCTGGCCCTTGCCTCACCAGAGCTGCCAAATGCCCATAGACAAAGTACCACCCCTGCCTTGCCCATGGCATGGTGGCTGCAGGCAAGTTTCTGGCTTGCAAGGAACTTCTGATGTGGGTGTCAGCATGGAAAGGAAGCACATCTGAGCCCCAGGATTGCCACTGATGGAGCAGGGAGAGGCTTTTGTCTTAGAGTGGCACCATGCTTGCATAGCACAGGTTTGCAACCTTCCCCGTGCTTCACAAAGCCTTTCTGTCCAGGAATGATAGCATTATCTCTGCCTAGTCATGACAGCATGGTTGTGTGTCTTTGAACCGGCTCTTCTTTTCCTTCATCTGATGCCAAGGAGGAAGTTCTCACCAGGGTAGGAGGTGCAGGGCCCCATCAAAGAGGTGCTGCCTAAGTCAAGGCTTGCTGCCAGCATTCAGTCCTCTGTGTCAAAAGGAGACTCCTGAGTGCTTGGCTGGTCATTGTTTGGCCCAGGTCATTTAAGAAGTCTCCTTCATTAGCGATGTCATGGAGAAGCAGTCGAGATGTTCTCCCTTTGCCTTGTGCAGAGATGGGGCAGGAGCCACAGGCAGTGGTGGGACCTGGGGCTGTTTTCGTGCACTGAGGAGTGGTGCAGTTTTGGATCCATTGGATGCTTTCCCAACGTGGAGCAGTTCTGCCAACTGTAGGGAAAGAAACCCACATTTGGCAGAAAGAAAAAAAGAGAAAAGTGGGGGGAAAAAAAATAAAAAAAATAAAAATGAAACCACTAACTGTGGTCTAAAAATGAAAGCTCCTGTTTCACATCGTCTTATGATCCATTGGAATTCCTTTCTTAGATCCCAAAGGGTAAGGGATGGCTCAAAAATTATCCCCCCTCCAGTTTTGGTTTGCGCAGAAATGAAAGTTAGAAAAAGGTTTTCTGGTCAAAATGAACCAGCTCCACAGACCTTTCCTCTAGGCTGGGTTTTATCCATCACACAGGGTCCTGGTAGGTTCATCTGCTAAGTGCTGGTGCTAGGAGGTGCCCTTCACTGGTGGACTCTCCTGGGGTGGGTTGTAGCTTCTTGTAGCTGAAGCTCATTCATGGGACCTTGCTCCTGCCTCTGTGCTTAGGAGCAGCACTCAGATGCAGTTGCTCGCCTGGGTTGCCTTTGAAAGAGCCCACCTTGTGCTTGCCGTGCTCCTGTCCTTTCACAGGAATGTTTGGCAGTTGTCAGCTCCTTCTCTACATTCCTATGGCAACTGAAAAACCTCAGCCCTTTTGTGTCTCTTGTGTGTGTGTCTGTGTTGGCTTTGTCTTTTTTTTTCACGTTGTATTACATTAAAAAAAGGGAATTTTGCTACAAAAACCCTTTTCAGACCTTGGCCCCAGGTCTTGGTGTGAGAGTAAGTGGGCAAGCTGATCACATCTGGACTGGGTGTTGCCAACTGGCTTTACATTGCCTTCTCCCTTCTGCATCCTCTGGTGCCAGCCCCCCTGTGTAGCTCCCCACATCCCCCCCAAAAAACCCCCACTGACAATTCAGCTGCATCTTTTCCCCCAGGGCTTTGCTGTGTCTTTTGTACAATCCCATTCCTGGTGGGCTGCACTGTGCGCGATGGAGGAGGCAGCAGCAGCTTTCTCAATAGCAGTAATTAAAATGTGATGTCGTGCTGCTGCAAGCGAAGGTGAACTCAGCCACTTGCACATCCAAGGCGAGAGGGAGCTTTTGAATGCGGAAGAGGAGCATGTATTAATAGCATTATTATGTGCCTCTTTCTAGAAAAAAAGAAAAAAAAGGAATGTATTTTATGCCATTTAATGACCTTCAAATTAACAGTTCTTTGAAAGCACTTATGTATATTTAATTTTAAATGTTGCTGCAAGTCAGAGCGGGGCTTGCGATGAAAACAGCAGGCAGCCGGTTTTTAAATAACAGCGAGTTCAGACCATTATTTCTGAGCCTGTCAGCTTCTGGTGCTTGTAATGCTCCTTTCCCCAGAGAAAATGGGGCTGTCTCTCCCCCTGTTCCTCTTTCCTTCTCCTCCGTCTCTGCTCCAGGAGCTCCCTCACACCAGCCTGAGCCCTGCAGGTACTCTTCTTCTGCTTTCTTCTCCTCTGCAGGGCAATGGCATCCTCTTGGCAAGACAGTGGGGAGGATGCTGATTTACAGTGAGGGAAGGGGTTGTATTGGGGTTGATTTGAAGAGGTCAATAAAGCTGGCTGCATCCCTGCCTGCTGGTTGAGGACATCCCTGTGGGAGTCAGGGGAGCATCACAGCTGGCCTGTGGCCTAGCATAAATCGTTGGACGTCACCTATGGAGGGTCTTTTTGCATTGCCACCAACACCTTTGTTGTATGATGGGGACAGACACGTTTGCATTTGTTGGGGTCTGAATTAATGCTTTTGCCTCTGATCCATAAAAGCTGCCGATATATTTGAGCCACTCTATGTTCACTTGGAAATCATTACTCTTAAACATCGAATTTGACTTTAAAGAAAAAGGGATCAATTGGTTTCTAAGATGAGGAATGGATTTATAGACCCTGCGACGGATTTTCAAGCTCTCAGAAACATTCTGCAGCTCCAAGGCCAGCCGTCCTCTTCCTACTGCAGATGGAAAGGGAGGTGGTTTGGGCCAGGGTTTCACATCCAGCTCATGCGTTCATCCAGGTGCTGTGTGTCTCATGCTTCCTTAATGTCCCCACTGTGCAAGGAACTGCAGGGGATTATTTAACCACCATGTCATCATCTGCATTGGTGCCTCTTCTGTGAAAGATCCTGCCAGAGTGGATGCTGATCTAATTATGACTTGGGAGCCTTCCATATTATCTTCAAAGAGCCTGAAGAAGACCTTTTCCAGCAGTTCCCAGTGAATCTCCTCTCAGTGTCAGAAGACCCAGAAAGTTCCCGAATGATGATGGAAAACAGATTGAAGTCCATGCCCATGGGACTCCCATGGCGAGTTATTTCACCCTGTCAGTGATTACTCCATTGCTTCTGTTTCAGCTTATATTTTTCATAGAATCAATTTGTGTTGGATGGGTCCTTTAAAGATCATCTTGTCCAACTCTCCTGCCATGGGGGAATGGCTGTGCTCAACCTTCTCCAAACCCTGTCTCTGGGAGGCATGAGAGCGGCCATTATGTTCCATTCTCCCAGTTTTGGTTTGCTTGGGTTGTGGTTCTGCATCTGTGTCTTGGGGGATGTCTGCTGGCTTGTGTCCATCTGTCATTGGATCATGATGGACTATATTGCCATTCCAGGGTTTGGCTTGGAAAGAGGAGCAGATGCGGCTGCTCTGATCAGGAGAGGAAATGTGAGATGGGAACAAGGCAAATGCCTTTGGGTACTGTAAGTATCCATGGCATTAAATTTGTTCTCTTGGTTCATAGAATCCTAGATTGGTCTGAGTTAGAAGGGACCTTAAAGCTTGGAGAAGTTCATATCAGGGAAGCAAATCAGGGCTAGGGAAGGAAATGCATCTTGCTATGGTGCTTATGGTACCATTCAGCTGGGCCTTTCTGGGTTGTCAGAGCTGCCGGCACTCTGGGGACAGTGTCCCAATGTGTCCCATCTGCTTTGGCTGCCCTACACAGCACAGCATTGTGAGCATTCCTCCAGCCCGGGATTAGCTGCCTGCTCCCTCCCCGTCTGTGTCTGAGCATCTCTTGCTTCTGCTCTCCTTCCTCTGGCCATTGGCCTTTAAAATGCCTTGAAGCCCCTGGCTATCTATTCCCTGACAGAGTGGCCATGCCGGTGGCAGAGGCAGCAGAGCATTGAGGTCTCCTGGCCCATCTCTGGAGGGAAGTGCTGGAGGAGGTTAATCTGAACAAACCAGCTGCGTGAATTTTAAGTGGATTAGCTGAACTCTGCTGCTTCCCAAAACAGAGGTGCCCTTTCAGGGTGGATGTGCAAGTGGATTAGGCAAAAATCTACTTAAGGCTGTGTTAATTCTAGGTAAGTGTAAGGGGATTAATGCCTATCCACTTAAAAAGTTAATTGGAGTGAACTTTCCTCTGTGTCCCCAAGTAAACAAGCTTTCCCCATCCACCAGCCCGTGCTGTGGCTTTCCCTTCTCTGCTCTCCTACCCCACACCTTGCCCAGGAGCTGACATCACGGTGGGGGTGAACCTGCCCCTCTCTTGGTGATTATCCTCAGGGGTCTTATTAGGCAATTGAACCCTTACAAGAAGGTAGGGGAGAGAGAGCAGGGAAATTATGGTCATCATCAGTGCAATTATCAATGCTAATTAGTGCCGATTGGGACTGATGGCAGGAGGTGCAGACCATGCCAAGTGTTGCCTAAGAAGCAAGGTGAGCCTGGTGTTGGAAATGCAGGCTGGAGCCTTGGGGATGCTCTCACGGGCAGGTGGCTGTGAAACTTGTGAAAGCCAGCTGGTTCATTGTTCCCCCATCATGCTATAGGGTGAACTCTTGATTCCCCACCATGGTAATGTGGGGATGTGTCCACCGCCAGATGCTGCTGGCTTTGGTCTGTTGGCTGGGGTTAGTGCCGGGATGGAAGTGCCATACCCCAACCCCAGTGATGCCCAAATGGGGACAGAGCTCCAGGAGCTGGGCCAGAGCCTGAGAAGGGCTCTCTGAAATGGTTTGTGATACAGTGATGGCTTTGGGGGCAGCTCCACGTGTGCCTCCATCCCTTACCTGCTCCAAAACTGCTCCCCTTTTCCACAGCAGCACTCAGGAATAGCAGCTGGGTTTGCAATGCCATCCATCCTTTGATCGTTTGGGATATTTGCAATTCTGCCTGAGCTGTCCTATTCCCATGAGCACGGAAAGGGAGAGCACCCGAGGGCTGGCATTCTGCCTGCATCCCAACCACGATGCTGGCTCTCCTACAGCTACACTGATGCTGATAACACCTTCCCTTATGGGATGCCTTCTCATCTCACAAACGTGGCCTTTTTATTGCTATTTGTGTCATGCCGACAGTTACAGGCTGAGATCAAAGCCCTCTGTGCTGCACTGCTTGCAGGGGCTCCCACGCTGGAGCATGGGAAGAAGGATGTGCAACAGGGGGTGATTCAGTGGTTGCGTACCTGAGGGGTGATCAAATGTGCTGCCCGCTCCCCATCATCTCCTGGCCGCTCATGACCTTACCTTTGGGTCCTTTGGGATCACTGCAGATCTTCCATAGCTGTCCCTGGATGAAGGGACATCTTCATCCCTATCCCCCCCCACCCCGACAGGCACAGTCTCCTCAGGGTACTGTAAACCTCAAAACCTTCCCCAGCTCCACTGCTGCCAGGCAGGTTGGATGGCTGTGGCTAAATGAGCTGGGAAAGGCCACAGGGAGAAGGCAGTGCTGGAGCCATTGCTCGTCTTCAGCTTTAATGTGGCCAAATCCATGGCCGATACCAATCACTGTCACCCCACTGACTTGGGTGCAACCACCTTGATTTGCAGCCCTGGGTCCCCGTGGACCCATCTGGCTCAGCAGTGTGTTCAGCAGCATCTGCTGCACCCTGTGTCTGCTGCCTTCTGTAAAACATCAGTTGTATTTCTGTTGTCACTGGTTTTCCAGCCGTTTAGTTGTTCTGCTCCCGTTAATGCTAATGGGAGCCATGAGGCTGAATCTCCATGCACTGAAAATGGACCCTGGTGCATAAGGAATATGCAGTGATACCTTTTCCTCCAGCCAAAGCTCTTTTTCTTTCCTAAGATCATCTCAATTTCTCTCATGCTTTCTCCCATGCCCCTTTTTCTGCTGAACACCAAATTACTAAATAAAAGTTTCATTACTACCCAGGTTTGCTAAAAAAATTATTTTCATTCCGGAGAATGATGAATTTTAAGAGCACTGAAATGTCAGACACAGCTGGAGTTGTTTTCTGAAAGCATTGGTATGTTCGGAGAGGCACAGAGGCACCCAGCAATAATTAGCCATTGAGCCCCAGTTGTCAGTGGCCCAGCGAAGGGACACAGCGGTCAACTGCTTTGTTATTTAATGTGGTGCCTTTATGTTTCCAAGCTGCAGCTGTATATTAAAAGCATTTTTGCCTCTCCAAAGCAGCTAAATAATGGGATTTTGCCGCTGCACAGCACTTGTTGGTTGCAGGGTGAGAAGGAGGTGCTCCTGGTGCTGCTCTTCTAGTTTGGAGACCTTTTGGTGTCCCCCCGGCAGCAGAGAAAATGAGTGGGTTTTGTTACATTGGAAAGCGTGATTTCATGGTGCCTGATGGGTTGCTTCTGCTTTAGACCTGAGGGTGCTCATACTTCAGTGGGAGGGGGGAGAAAGAAAAGCATCATCACTGCTGGGGTACACAGTAACCCTCCCGCCCCCAAAATCAAGGCTCAGTCTCTGCTCGCTGAAGCATCTCATCTTCACAAAGAAATGTGTCTCTTCCATTCCTTTTTGTTCCCCCGAGGAAAAAATTGAGAGCTTTCAGTGAAATCGTCACTTTTCTGACAGCATATTAATTAAACACTGCTTTTTGAGGGGTTCTTTCTTTCTTTGAGAGGCTGGATCTGCTGTAAGAAGCCTTTGGGTTCTGCTGGGTGCAGTTGCCATCGGCTGCAGGACAAAGGGGCTTAGCATTCCAGCACACGGTTTTGGAGAGGTGCCGCCGCATCTCCCAGCATGGGACATGCTTGTTCTCATCCTCTTCTCATTTCCCTCCTTGCAGGGGCATCGAGTCCAGCACCACAGCGGCACTGGAGGGGGGATTGACGCTGGTCCCTGGGGACCGCTGCCCTCCGCCACCCATGAGATGATGATGGTGATGCCCCCCGAGCCGCAGCGTGCCCCGTGCCAGCCAGCCCTACCCTGTCCTGTACATAACCAGTGAGATGTCTGTAAAAGATTTCAACCCTTGTAATTTTTTTTTGCCCTCCCTCCCCCTGCCTCCTTCCCCAATTTGTTGATTGTGTTGAAATTGTCGGAGTTTGTAACAGTAACTTTCAGAGAATATTGTACTAAAGAGAAAATTGCACTCAATAAAAATGATGGAACAAGCCTGATCCCTCTCCTTCCCTTTCCCAGGGGCAGCCTTTCTGCTGCCAGTTTCTCTCCAGCTCGGAGCTGGGTGAATATTTGCCATGAATATTCATCTGGGGAACTGGCAGCGCTCCATCACTCCTTGACTTACCTCAGATTTTGATGTCTATCAGATTTGGCTCTCCAGTTTGTAAATGAAGTGACTCGATTCTCAGCGATCCCTATCGGAGGTTGCTTGCTGCAAAAAGCTGGGAGAAGGAATTTTCTTGGCACGGGTTTCTCTGCAGAGTGCGTTTCAAAGTCCTGATGTGGAATCGCTCGGGGAAGCCACGCTGGAAGTGCTGACTGGGATGAAAGCGCCGTCTGTGGGGGAGCACAGTGGCTCCTCTCCTCCCCAGCCTTGGTGGAGCCTGTCGATTAAAAGGCCAATGCTCAGCTTGAACGTGCTTGCCTTAAGGATTACTGTAAATGATTGCAGGAAAATGGATTCTTCCCTTTGCATTCACTATGCTCAGGCTTTTTATCCAGCTGGGACCATGCAGCCCATCTGGGTGTTGCTGCCTGAGATTAGCTGACCCTGCTGTCCTTGGGCGGTCACAGGGAATGTCCTCCAGCCGGCAGTGAGGGCTGGAATGGGAAGGTTTAGATTTTCATTTATATATATAAATGGGTAGCTTTAGAAATACATCACCACCACCCAGGTATTTGGGGTTCAGAAAGAGGAGCTGCTACAGGGAGAGCTTTCGAGTTATGGGATTCCAATTCCTTGTGGTTTTGGGGTGATCTTGTTGGGAGGGAGGTGTCCGCTGTGGATGTCACTGGCGCATCGCTGAGGTCTCTTCTGCCCTGTAATTCTCAGAGCGCTGGTATTGCTGATATGGGGCTTTCTCACGGCTGCTATCCAGAGATCTTCCCGAGTTCTTGCTCTGTCTCCGGGGTCATTGAGAGCTGGCTTCTTTGCTGTAAGGTTTTCTTGAGCAAGAGAGTTCCATGCGCTCCTGGTGACAGCTCCATGTCCCTGCAGGCAGGACTCTGCTGCCCTGGGCTCACAGTGAGTTTTGCCTCGCACTTTGTGCACAGGGGAAGAATGGCAAGCTTGGAGTAAACGGGTTTTTGAGGTGTTTTGGTGGAGGGTTCTTTTAGCCAAACCCGTCCTGACAAATGAAACCAGAACTCCTCTGCCATCAAATCCAGCCTCCTGGCAGGTCTTTGGACATGCAAGATGCAAATGGGCAGCAGCTGATAGAGGGCAGAGCTGAAGCTGTTTGTGTGTCCTTAATTGAATAGATACTTGATTTAATGAGCTACCAGTGTTCATGTTTCTCGAGTCCTCTGGGATTTGGGGCACAGAGAGGGTATATCCCTTACACAGGTTGCTCCAACGTTTCCCCTTTAAGTAACCAAAAGACATTTACAGCCATTGCTTAACGTTACCAAAGTAGCTTGTCTGGGAATAGCCTTTTAATAGGGTCTGGAGGAGCCCTGCTGGCAGTTTGATGGCTTAATGGGGCTCTGAAGGATAGCTGGGAGCTGTGTGGGGTCACTAGCAGAGCCCAGAGCACAGGGACAATCCTTGATTGCAGCCTCACCACACTGGTACAGGTTTATACAGCTGCAGGCTCTGTCCCTTGTAGGTTTTTTTCCCCCACAGGATGCAGTTACCTGCATCCCAGCTGGAACAAGACATCATTTGCCAAGGCCACACAGTGTCCAGAAAACTTTGCCTGAGCTTTGAATACAGATACAGGCATAATGAGGCATCGGACACAGCTCTGGCTCGAGAACAGCCCTGGCCATGGGGAAGAGAGGTGACTGGGAAGCTACCAGCTGCACAAAGAGATGTAGCAGAGCAGGAGGATGAGGTCTGAGACACACATCCCCCCTCCTCTCCCACTTCCTTCCTTCCCTCCCATGCTTGGCAATGAAAGACAAATAAAAGACAAGCCCAAGAGGACTATAGGCTAAATTGTAATTGGAGCAATATGGTCCGATTATGAAGTTATGTGCCAACCCACATTAAATGGCAGCATCTGCTGGAATTATTGGAGATGCCTCATCGCCTATTAAAAGTGCTGGTTTTTTTCCTGGAGGACAAGCCTGGCAGGCTCCAGCGGTGCTGGAGAGGCTGTGCCGAAGCCAGGAGGGCTTGGATAGAGCAGGGCTGGGTTGAAATCTCCTCCAGGCCCTGTGGGAGAGGTTTTGGGGGATGCTCTCAAGAAAGCCACCTCCTGTCACCAGCCAAGTTGCTTGTTTCTGTTTATTAGGTCACGCTGCATCTACCTCCTAGGCAAGATGCACATGCATGCACCAACTTGTGTGTGCGTGCACAGCTTGCATCCTCCCTGCTCCCCAGGGTGCTTGGGACAGGGCAGGATATACTCCACTCAATTGCTTTTAGCTGGTTTCTAGTTACCTTCTTGATTAAACCTGCATAGCCACCACCAGCACCAGGTATGAAACCCTCCAGCTTGGGTGGGCAACAGCTTGATGCTATTGATTCTGCTCATGCTGTGGAATGCTCATCTACCTGGACTTGTGCAAAGCTTTTGACATTGTCCTGCATGACACACTTGTCTCTAAATTGCAAAGGCATGGATCTGACAGATGGATCACTCACTGCATAAGGAACTGGCTTGATACTTGCACTCAGAGAGTTGTGTTCAACGGCTCAATGTCCAAGTGGGGACCAGTGATGAGTGGTGTTCATCAGGGGTCAGTATTGGCACTGGTAACACCTTTCTTGGCAACATGGACAGAAGGATTGATGCACCCTGCGTGGCACAGGCTGATGCCCACTCTCATTGAAGGAACACAGAAAGTCCAAACCCCGAAACACCCATGCTGCCTGTCTCAAGAGCCCCTCACATCCCAGCGCTATGAGGTGGTCATTCCTACCCTCACTAAGAGAATGTTTTGCTCTCCCTGTACCACTGCCGCTCTTGGCACATGGCACTGGAGCTGCTTCCAAGCCTTTTATCTGCCGGTGCCACATGCAGCCCATGCATTATTTACTGTGTGCCTTCCCAGCTCAGCACTGCACGCCGAATTATTCATTTTCCTCATGGGCTTTTTCCATGGCTCTAATCAGTTTCTTAGTTCTTTATAAATACTAATGAATTTATTTCCCAGTGCCCTTGTGAGGGAGAGGGGGTACTATATCTTCTGCACACACAGCGAATTCCAGCATGGATCTGGGGACTTCAAAGCCATGTAGGCACTCCAGGAGGCTGTAAGTGCTGGTTTGGCACTGGCATGTTGGCTCCTTGGCTCCAGGTATCCCAGCAGGAGGGCAGATGATGCCCACCCTGGTGCTGGCCCCCATATGGGTGATCCCCACTCAGCCTTTATCCCAGCACCACTTTCCTCTTGGAGGACCTATCTTCCCTCCTGTATTTAGTATTTATTTGACCACATGGCTTTGCAAACTTATGGGTGCAATGTTGCGTG
>JAVHNF010045505.1:9850-21470 GCA_034783455.1 Micropsitta finschii
CCGATCTTGCAGAGCCTCTAAGATACCCAACTGTATATTGAAGCATCTTCTGCAGCGCTCTGCAGTTTCACTCTACACAGTATCCATCCCAAGCTCCCACCTGCAATGCAATGAGTACATCTATAGCATGAAATCAAAGAACAAGCCTTCAGAAGGCAGCTAAAAAAGGGAAAGCAACTGTAACCTCATGTGTCTTATACTTAGAAAATTCATCTTCCTTGCTCATAAATGCTGAAGCCCATGATAAATTATGCAATCAGACTGCTGGTGACTATTTAAAGCTTAACACCTAAAAAGGTATTACTTGTTACTGCGAGCAGGCTCCATCTCCATCATTTCTCTTTTCAAATAAAGGGGTTAATTTTGTTACCAGCACCACTGAGCACAATGTAATGCAGCACTACCCAGCAAGGATCCTCAAAAGCAGCTTCAGGTCAGGAAGTGGGTTCACACCCCATGACCCTCAACAGCAAGCGCAAGGGTGTTAGCTTGCTTTCAAAAGGCAGTGTAGCCTGTGGTAGTAGAGTGACCTGTGCTGCATTCCACTGCCCAGCACCAGCACACACCACAAACTCCTCCAGCAAGAGGAACAAAACACAGTATTCCTGTTTGTTATATAAAGAAGGAAAGTTTCAAGGAGCAAATGGCAAGTCAGACAACAGCCATTTTCAAGGTTATAACTATTTAAAAATAAGTTTAAATGGTGATTCTACATGTACCAACCATCAATTTTTTCTCTCCAAGTCCTTTGCTATTAAGGCATTCTGTCTTTATGCTTTTACTTGTGAATATTTATTAACCCCAAATCTCAACATGAAAGCTCAAGAGCACTCGAAGCAAGCTGTGACTATCAGTAAGCAGTCTCAATAGCATATCATAGAGATTCACAGCTAAGCAAACCACCCAAAGCAAAACTCCCTTAAACCAGCTTGAATATTTAGCATTGACAATTAACAATTCCACTAAGAAAGGAATATTAGATAACACAATGTGGGCTACCTCAGGTAGTGCTCCTTCCCACACTGCATATATCTGCATGAGCATTCCTGCACTCACAAAGTGCTCCACAGCAGATGCAGCCATAGCAGCAGAGCTGTACTTCAAGGCACTAAACCAAACCTAGGCACGCTCATGCAACCACAGAATTAAAGAACAGTGTTTAACGAGACTACCTGCCTCAACCCTCACCTCTTGCAGAGGTCCCAGGCTGTGGATCTACGAGCATCTGAACCGATCTAATCACCTGAGCTCTCCTTCTGATGGAGACTTTCTCCTCCTCCCTTTCTGACTCCAGGAACTCAGGCCCAGTTCCTCCCTCACACTGGCTCTGGTGCTCTGCCAGGCCTGTACATAAATCAGTTAACATCACTAACCCAGCAGAAAACTAACAATGACCAGAGATGCACAACAGATAAGCACCACAGCAGCTACAGAGAAAGCACACAACAGAGTACAGGAGCAGACAGATGTCCCATCTTCAGAGATGACAGCATACCAGGAACTGAGCCTTGGTTCTGGATTCATAATCCCATTCACCCTCTAATAAGAGGCTATCTATCATCATCAACAATGACATTATCCTCAGCCATGTAACACCAGACTTTGAACAGATTGCATAGATGCAAGGTAAAACATGTAACTTCTCCACCTTCTTCAAGTCTGCCAGAAGCCATGACCTTAAATTGCAAGTATCTGTATCTCCTACTGAAGATAGGAATTATCCTGTATTTTCCAAGTGGGCTGAACAACTTGTCTACATTATCTGACTGCCAAACCCAAGCATTAAAACTCCACTTATTCACTGGGGCTGACAAAAAAGATAATCCTTATTTCTTCCAGGTATGACACCTATCATTCTACTGGTCCAGGGCTCAACTATCAGGAATTTGGCAAAACAAAGCTGTAATTCAGGTATCCATCAGATCCTGACACCTCTGCAGAGGCTAGCCATAACCAAGGCTATAGCAGACTTGGGTCTCACCACGTAACTTCATTTTGAAGCCAGATATCCCTTATAGCAGTTGTACATAGAGCACAATTTCCGGTAGTACGAGAATGCAATACACTATGGTTCTGAAGATACTATTAAACACATCACAAGCCATACATAGTCCCTCTAACCCCTTGTGAGATGCACCAGTTCTTCCAATATCAGTTCTATTCAGGGGTCAAAAGACTAAGAAACACCACAGTTTTTAGAATATGAAGATGTTAAGAGCCTCAGGCTGTTATAAAAAGTCTGTGCTATTTCCAGCTTTAAAGAACTTGGACACTATTTCTAGCAACACACAATCAGATCACTTTTTCCAACTCAAGACTACACAAGTTCAGTTTTACACAATAGTAATTAAGATCATAGTAAGAACTGGCAAACATGGAACAGATATCAGCATTCTGCTTCTGCAGAAGCACATCACAGTGGCTAACAACATTTAATAATAGTCCTTCTTTATTGTGTTCTCCAAGTGCCGGAGTCTGAAACAATGTTCCAGTTGAAGGAAAGTTAGAGAGGGAATACACTACACAAAGCACCAAAAAGTGCAACATCATTCAGAGAAGCTAATGTTTAACATTAATTCATTTCATATACCTGCTTTGAGTCATCTTCCAACATATTCGGTAGGATTTCTCCCAAAACTCTTCCAATATTTTAATACTCAAAGACACCAGCACAACTTGGACATGGAATTTCAAGATCCAAAAGTAAATAGCAAGACCAGGGAAGGATGTGCTTCTATCTTCTTAAAATGCAGCCCAAGGCATAAAGATCTAGCGAGTTTGAATAAAAGGCAATCTAGCTTCATATTCTGTTTCTCAATAGTCATCTTCAGCACATTTTGCTCAAAGCACACAACAAAAGCCCCAAAAGCAAACCAACCCAAAACTACACCCAAAACCCCCAATGGCACAGTGAAGCATCTCTCTAGTAACACTCCCCTGGTTTTCTGCAGTAAGGTATTAAGGGGGCCAGGAACTGCATTTGGAGCATGTTTTATTACTGCTATTGTACCTAATCTCACTTTGTGCAATCCCTCTTTGAATGCATTTTGACTTTTAAGAATTCCACTGGTGATTAATTTTCCACATAGCAAGAACTTGGAATTGCTTTTCTATTACCACACAAGAGCGGAACTCTTGAAAAACACATTAAATTCATTTTCTCTATGTACATTTGCCATACCAGGTATAAAACAAACCTTTGTCCTCTGTTCCTCCTTTACCATAATAAAAGTCCTAGCTATTTTATTTCTGGAACTATTTTGCACTTCTGACTAACCTTGTCTTCCCCACACACACACTCTTCTGTTAGGTCATTTTTTGATATGGCAACAACAACGAAAAAGCATTTAGCACTTAAAGCCCACAAATAAAGATTTGCAGAAACAATTTTAGAGCCATGTATCAGTGGGGCTGGGTATAAGGGTCAAGGGACACAGTAGTCAGTCTTGCTAAGCTTTAAATAAGAGGTTTAGAACAACCACAAAATTTGAGAAAGAACTTTCCCACACACATCTCTGTGTATTCCCATTAGCTTAGAAAGATGCCTCATTTGAAACACTTACATACGTAACTGATTGTCCAAGACCCTCACAGTAGGTGGATGATGCTGAGCTTTTGCCATTTAGTTTATCAGGGAAGTCATCACTGTCTTGTAACTCATTACGAAGTTGGATCTTCTCAAATCAGTTTCCAGCACCCACAAATTTTACCACTGAAATTATCACTAATCAACACTTGGTTTGGCTTTCAGGTAAAAAGATTAACTTGGCCCTGAAGCCTCAACATTCCAAATATTAAACTTAACTAATCTTGTTACTCCCAGACCATGTCCTACAATTTAAGGGAATGAAGCATACACTACACGGAGTCATGAACAATTTAATCCGTTTTGTGCTACAGCTCTTACTTTGCTTCTGTTACCCATGCCATAACCCCACTCCCAGATGGATTCTTCTCCTCTCTTCTGAGACAGACTGATGAAAACAATTAGTAAAATCCTCATAAACTACATTAAAATAAATCTGAAACTGCCAGAGTAAAGGAGGATTGTTAAACAGTTGCCAGTCTTCCAATGAAACAAGCATTCTTTGTGGTTATCTGCCCAATTCCATCTTTTGCCTTAAAGGTACTGCTTCCTTCTTACTCACCATTTTCCACTCCATCTAACCCTCATCCATTTAAGTCATCTGCTTTACAAAGCAGCTTTACAACGCCTATGATAAAGTTGAGCCATCAGGTCTACCACTGGTTTATCTTTTAGGTTACAATCTCAAGACCTCCTTTTCAAGTCTGAAACTGGTATGGAAGAACTGAAGCCTCTTACATGAAAGAAAGCCGTCACCAAGCACCAAGCACGGGAGTCATCCTAGGCAGAGAGGGACAAAAGCCCTCCACTGTGCCTCCTTTCTTGATAGCCATTTGTAGCTCTACTTCTACAGAAAGGTTTTCAAATGTGCTCTTGCTTTGAAATAATGCCTCTCAGCTTCGATGGTTGTTTTCAGAGAGTTCTACATTGCCAGGGGCAACTACAACAAAAACTTGTGCAGCAGCAGCAACACTGGAGCTACCTACAGACTTCAGGAAATAACTGCACCGTTCATTCTCAATTCATTTGGCACATCACATTTGCAGTCACAGGGATAAGAGCTCAGAATCAGCTTCTAAAAATATGCTGAATAAACATATGTCTGCACACAGATGGGTGAAAAACCCTGGTTTCCAACTGAGATCGTGTTAAAAAACAGGAAAGATATAAACTGTTGCAACTTCCCCACACAGAAAAATGTCTCACTCTATGTGGCATTTCATCCAGTACCCTATAGAAACTTTTTGTTTCTTTAGTGATAAATATACTTAAGACAACCTGATCTAATGAACGCGTGCTATTCGATCCAATGCTAATTTACTGGCTTCAATACAAACCTGCAGGATGTTGTCACGTAGTACTGACAAGGCCCATTGTTTTATACATCAAAACCAAACTTATTTTCAACAATCCAAACTTTTGCCATCAGCCAAGGAAACACCGTGGTGAAAAATGAAAGAACCTATCCCTAAAGCATTGGCCAACTTTATCAAGCACTAAAGCAATAATCCACACCTAACCAGCTCTTCCTTCTCATTCATTCTTGTAAGAGCTACCATTTTACAAAGATGACATTTCAAGAAGCCTATTGGGATTATGTTTCCTATGGTGGATTGAATGCATTAATTAAGGAATAGCCTCAAAACAGCACATAAGGTAGGAATTAACATCACCATTATAACTTCATAATGTCATAAAAACATCTCATTAAGGTTATTATACAACATACGAATCTTAGAAATGCAAGAAAACATAACCTTATGCTTTACAGAATTTTAAGTGCAGCCGTACGTAAAATACACAGCATTTTCTCCAAATACAATCTAGACTGGCAACTTACAGCCCAGTTTTGTGAACCACTGATATTTTAAACTAAGGAACAGGTTCCTCCACACGGGCTGAGAGTGACCATCATCTGGCGTCATGTAAATACAAACGAAATGACTTAATTATGTAAGCTATACCATCTCATGTTTCCTATGATCCACAGAACACCTTCCAAACATTCTAGGCAGCTGCTTCAAAAAAAGCCTATGCAGTTGCTATATACAGAAGGAAGACACAAAGACAATAAAGTCACCATGCAACCAACATAAGCTAGAGTTCTGAAGTGAAATAACACAGCAAGACTCCACTTGCAGCCTCTCAAACCTCATCCAAGCCACAACCGCAACCAAGTAGAGAGAACATGTTCCAACAAGGTTGTTCTATAGCATAAGCCAGATTTGACCGAGCTTCGCCACCAGGTCTCACCAAGACTCCAAATCACATGGATTAAAAATCTGTCTTCAATGGCTAAGAACACAATCCTACAACCTTGTCAGCAGACGATCAGATTATCATTGAATCCAGCTCCTCTGGGTGCAATGCAGACAGATCCTGCAGCTATCTGAAAAGACCTGTGAGCACTACAAGCACTTAAATTTCTCTGACTACTACTACCTCAAGTCAGCAGGTTTATTCTCTGCAGAGTCTTGCTTCTCAAAGCAATCAGATAACACATGTTTAAAGGCATTGCTCATAGTAGTTATATTAGGACGAAACTCAAGAAGTCATCTTGTCAGAAGCTGCTACAAAAAGGTGGGGAAATTCCTACTACACCACTACACTGAAGTTTGCAAAAGCATAATGAGAAACCAAAACTCCCCACCCCTAATAGCTTACTTGCCTGCTGTCCTGAGACTGTCCTGTCAGCTTCCAACCGTGGCACTAAGACTGAATAGTCTTTTATTTACTGCTGAATGGTACATTCTGAATATCAGAATCCCAAAATCTTCAGTTATACTACTAGGCTTCCTGTCACCCTTTTTGACCAATTCCAGGTGCCTTGCTCCCTCTTGCTCCTTCAGTGTGAAAGAAAGGTTACCAGAGCATCACCTGACACTATTTAAAATAACATCTATGAAACAGGTATTTTATTGACTTGATCTTTCTGCTAAAACACTGCAACAACACCCACAAAGACTGCATCAAACTATCACTGCAAAGTAATTCAAGAAAACAATTTTTTTCATTTCACTAAAACCAGTTTACATGAAATTCTTGCTCGACAGATGAAGAGATGCCACCAGATCTCCACTATCTCAAACTGAATAGTTCCAACCTTGAACCAAACTGATAAAGTCACAAAACCTTCAAGAGGAAAGTCATCTATTTTATCCATCCATTCTTAATTAGACAGCTACCAGTAAATCACTTAGATCATTACAACCCCTACCTATATATTGTTATAGATTTCCATCTCAAAAGGTCTGGGTTTAATTAAGACGACATTTAAATATTGTGTACATGTTGAATTCAATGCAAGTTACATATATATATATATACACACACATGTATTTTTTTTTAACCTGTTCAAATTAAATCCTTGGATTTTCTGAAAGAATGTTCATATCTGAATTGTATTGAATATTTCTCTAGAAGATCAAGGTATATGCAAGAAAAGCCCTCTGGTCATTAGAAAAAAAGTTATCTATAAATTCAATCCCAGGTTTAATGTATACTTCAATTTTTCTACTGGCATGTGCTACTGGAGTTTAGTCATGATTTTCTAGGGATGAAAAAATGATTTCATGATTTCTAGGGATAAAAAAAGCAACAGAGCTCCACATGAACACCTTGCTTACATATGATAGTTTAAACCATAGCAGTGTCCCTACATTAGTGCATTCTGACAATATCACCATTCTGTGCTGCCATACCTGCGGCCACATTAAACACCTATGAAAGTGTTCCTAAGTGCATGCAAAAAACCAAAAAAACCAATCAAACGTTGTGATAAAGTTTGGGCCTTTTTGTTTAAGAGTAAAAAGGATCTGGGTTAATTGCTTTGGGTTTGGGGTTTGTTTTTTTTCTGCACCGAGCTTGTACATCAACAACTTGTCATGGTTTAAGCCTAGCCGGTTGCCTGCCATAAATACTAATATTAAAGGTTAATAACTTCAGTATGAGGGCCGCAGGAGTGAAAGTGACCTGGTTTTCCCAATATAGTATTAAAAAACAACCAAACAAACCCCACCAAAATTCACATGTTGTTCTAAGGTCCGTTCAAGCTTCAGAATTATGACATTGTGCAATTCCTTAGGAATATAACTCAGAGCTGCCAACTTCCGATTTATGAACTTTAGATTTTTACATACCTTTGAGAAGGCTTCAGCTTGAACAAATAATAAAGAGAAGAGGTTTAACTGGGTGGCAGCAGAGAAACACTTCTTGGAAGAAAATTAACTTCATTCACCGCATCGATTACAAGTCAGTTGGTACAGTTTCATGGCAGTTTAAAACAGTTTCAGTCAGGGCTGACACATTCCTGCAATTTACTCCTTCCCCTGTAAACTGCACATTCCCATCCCACTTTACACTGATATGACTGTGATGAGTCAGTTCAGGCAGCTGAAGAGGATGATACAGAACCTAACAAAGCAGCAATTAGTTTTCAGCCAGTTCACATCACCAGAGTTGCGTGCTGCTGTGTTGCACAAACACCAGTAACAGCGCAGAAGAGAGACTCACACAGCCCAGACCACAGCAGATCCCTCCCCAGCTTAAGCTTTCACTTACCAACACACTGCTACCCCAAGCATGATGCTACTGATGCTGTTCCCACCTTCATCCAGAGATCCCTACAGGCAGGGACAGCCCAGCCTGATCCACCAGACGCAGCTAGCCTGGCTGGCAACCTCAACCACAGCAAGGCACTCCCTGGGGTTTGAATTTCTCTAACGTTTCTTGTAACCAAGCCAGCGGGTCAGCAGTGAGCCAGCATGACCCACCTACTTCCCCTGCTCCTAACTGTGGTCTGCTCTTTGTTAAGGGGTTAATTTAAATTTGAGCGTTATCATAATTACTAGAAAGCCAAGAAGTGGATAATGAGCTGCCCTCCTGCCAGATACTTTGATCAATGCTAGCTCTGGTAATAAAAAATGAGTAACACACTGCAAACCTGATTGATGCTTTCAATGAACATTTATACAATTAATGTCTGCTGGACAGACGGGAGGTTTTACTTTTGAAATAAAAAAGGTTATTTAGTGTTCCCATTCAAGATAACTATAATTTCCACAAACAAGACAATTCATCTCCTCCTGGCATCTTTTCCAGCTTTATCTTCAGACCAATAATTAATACTGCCTTAACCATATTCCAACCACTTTCATGTTTGCATAGAGACCGTTATTTAGTCAACAAGGCCATTCTGTATGCAGCATGCTTCAAGGTCACCAAAATTTTGCCACTACTTTGTCTTCTTACCCATGTTAAAGACAGACATAACCCACACTACTAAAAACCATGTTTCAAAAGCAAGGTCGGTATAACTTGCTATGTCTGATGAAGTTACTGCCCCTGATTACCACTGGGTAATCGGCAATAAAAACAGACACTGACCAGTGCTACCATGGCAGCCAGTGGCTGAGTGACAGGATAACACATCTGGGACAGTCATCTTCCCAGCCATCTCAAATTATGTTTCCCCGCAAGTGCTATGCCATTACTCCATCAAAAGTAAACTCAACCCAAATTCATATTGTGAATATTCAGGTCAGAATTATGGGATCTGCCTCTGAATTTACAGTACTGAACTAAATAAATGTTAAAGAATGCAGAACCTACATTTCAAAATGCAAATACATGAAAAGCCTTAATTGGTTTTGGTTTCAAGTGTAATTAACATGTAGAGGGGAAAAGAGATTTTTAATCTTTCTGAAGAATCCATTTACAGTTCAGAAAATCACTGGAGCTGTAAGTAGGGAAGTTCATTTTCCTCCTTCAAACTTGCAAGATGTATGATACAAACCTCATTGCAGCCCAACAAGAAAATAGATACAATTTCTCCAGCAGTTTTAAGCAGCTAAAGATTCACGTAAGTACCAGGAAGATTTTGTAAAAGATCTTTAAGCAGGTTAGGCAGCTAACTCCTGGTTTTGTTAATGGCAGATAAGCACGTAACCCAATTAGACACACCTAAATCCAAGCAGGAACTACTTCTGTACATATTACCTTCACACCAATGCAAAGTGTCCACTACATTTGACTGATTCAAGTAATCAAGTTTAAGCTATTTTGCATGTCTCTTAATTGTTTTTATTCAAAAGCAAATCAACAGTAAGTTTGCAACAGCATTTTCCATTCCAAAGATAGCCTTCCATTACCGTTTCCTAACATTCAAATATTAGATTAAAAAATATCATTGCTCAAGTAGAGATGAAACAGCACTGAATTCATGGTACGACCTGACATTCAGCAATACCACTCCTTAAACCATATTAAAATAACCCCCACCCTTCCCCAGTCCATGAATTCCCATATTTGGAAAGCTCACTGTGTTAATTATGTATAACCCCCAAAGACAAGCAAACATAAAGGATTTTCTCCATCCACTTGGTTGCTCAGTTCAGCTCACAACACAGCTGTACAAACAGACTGGGGGGCACTGTTGTGCTACACCACACAACAGCCTGTGGGCACAGAGGCAGACAGAAGAGCTGCTTTAGCAATTATACCTCAAAACTGCACCAACCTACATGAAGATGCTGTAAGCAGGAAACCTAGTGCAGGCTGAATGGCAGCTGTCTGCGGAAGCTGAGCATCCCACATGTGTACACACCTTGGAGGGGCACATCAGCTTCCAATACCGCATTGCTACTGTAAACAGCATGCAAATACGCACATCCTCTGGTAGTTCATAAACCATCAAGAATGAATCTTTTATAGAAATGTAATAAAACTAGTCATCCACAAAAAAAATAATCCAAGAATCATTCAAGTTTGGTAGCTGATTTACAAATGAAGTGATTTAGTCAAGTCACTCTCAGAGTAACTCTTCTGTGAGTTTAAAATAAAGCAACTGTTAAATTTCAGAAGTTATTTACAAAGATGATCAAAACTAGCTCCAAATTAAATACTTTTCAACTCTTGCTATTGTGTTTCTCTCAAACAACAAAGCTTTCTTAACCAACTGCTGGTGGAAATTGTTTCATCAATTCCCCCTGTAAAGATTTCAGCACCACACCCCTCACACTGGGATTCTTCTTATTTAAATGTTAATTGCCTCTCATGAGACAACAACTCAGTAATTCTCTTGCACAGTTCATCACAAGACATTTTAATGATGCAGTCTTCTCACTGGGTTTAACATGATTCGGAGTTTTGGGGAGGTTTACTTACTAGTCTTTAAAGTCCTAGAAGGCCCAATGAAATCAGCATAAAGAATGCAAGAGAAGTACAGGATCAAGCCCAAGACACCTGTCAGTTCTTCCTATGTAAAAAGCAAAACATGCCTGGATAGAACATACAGATTTCCCCCCACAACTTTCATTTGTTCATTCATTTTATACTAAAATGATAGGAAGGGAATCTCACTATATCATCATCTTCTCTTGTTCATTTTTCCTGGGTTTTAAGCTCATAAGGATTGTGCAATGCAACTATGAAGTAGTAGTATACTGATAAAAACATCTAAATACGTATTTGTCAGGTCAGAACATGGCATAACAGGGAGATTACATTAGTAATTTTTATTAACTGCACTCAGGCACAAATCCTTCTCCAGACCACGTGAAGCACTTACCTTAACATAGCCTACAACACCCTAGGAACATCAAATACTAACCCTGTGATTTCTCAGGTCCACAACTGTAACAACTGCACTTTCTTCCTCAACTAATTGGTAACACTTTGGTTAAAAATGTTATTTTGCAGCCATAAAAAGTTAAAATTGAGTATACCTGAAAAAACTTCTTTTAAAAGTTTAAATTCAAAATGCAAATAGATGCCTACTTGCTTCAAGATTACTCATGTACTCCTACTGTATAGTAATAGAAAATAAAATAGACATACTAGGCAAAAAATCCCAAACTGCTCACCAATGAAAGGGACAAAGACTGTTTAAAGCTTTTGAAAGGTGATCAACCCTAATGACCTTCTACAAACATTAACATGAAAACTATATACATTATTATTTTAATCAAATGCACCTTCCTCCCCATCACCCCCCCCCCTCCAAAATATTCTGTGCTTCCTACAAAAACATACCAC
>JAVHNF010045512.1:0-13803 GCA_034783455.1 Micropsitta finschii
CACTACTTCCCCTTATGCAGCATCATTTCTGAGTCACCCGGGAGCATGCCAGAGTCATCTTGCTGACCATAATGGTTACACTTAGCTTACTCAACAAGCTCAGAGGGAGATTAAGTCTTAGTATGACTATATGTAGGCCCATGTGTTACTGGAAGATTGCATCACTTTCCCAGCCGTTTGGCAAGTTGTCCTTCTCAGAGCTCTTAGTTTAAAAAGCAGTTACAGAAGCAGACAAATCACTCTGACCACAGGCTTCTCCCTGTATAAACTGTGGTGAAAATGTTCTCAAGGTATACAAACTGTCGGGAAATCTTGTCAATGACGCAATATTATTTTTTTCCTCCAAAAAATGCAATCTACTATTCCCTCACATCCTTTGTCAACATCACACACAGACTCTGTCCAGAATGAAGAAGGACTAAAACACAGATGGGCTAAGACAGAGTAATCAGAGTGTTTGCAATCTCTGGAAAATACTCTGTCACACTTTCGCAGCCACAGAAGTATTACTTTTTCTCACCCAGCTCCTGCAACAGTTAAAAAATACCGACACTCTAAATGTTTGGAGCTAGCCAAACCTGAGCAGCTTTAAATTTTTGCCAGGGAGATCATGCCCATTCTGCATGTGCCAAGAGAAATCATTTCATTTTGAATCAACTCCTGATTCCTGCGGTGTTGCCTACTTTAAGTCTCACACTTCTTGCACAGCACTTGGCATAAATAACAGTTCAAAGCTGTCAGCATGCAGCAGTACAATGCAGATTAACAGTCTGCAGGAGAACTGCTGTGCATTTAGCCTTCCAGTACCACTCTAACATAGGTAGTATTAGAATGAACTGGTAGCACTCTGAACGACCTGGAAGTCATGCCTTAAGGTAGCCATGAAAGGAAAGTTTTTCCCTAGCATTTGAAACTTCTTCCATTTTGCCAGCACTCACAGCAAATGAGCTTTCCATTTTATTCACAGACAGGCACCTAATAGCTCTCAGGATGCAGATTAGAGAGGGAATTGCTTGTCCAGAGATTCCTAGGAGCATCTGTGCAGAGCAGCTTACTAGGTACTTATTTAATAGCCAGGTTCACTTTGGCTGGCTTTTCACTTCATCCTCTCAGAATGTTTATGCAGCAGCTTAGCTCTTGTGTGCTTTACGAAAAGGCTAAGGATATCTTAAGGGTATTCTAGCCTTAAGATAGGATATCCAGATGCTGAAATCTCTCAGCACCCTGAGCTACATTTTGGGCTAGAAATGTAATCCCCATAACACTAACTTACACCAGGACTTCTGAGGATACCTTTACCATGGGCTTTCACTTCGAATAAGACAATTCTTTTAGCCCTTTGGACTACAAACTCCCTTTTACCCGGTGTGTAGGGCGACACGCTACCGTGCGCCTTCCTGCAGGCGGCCTCCCCCCCAGTGCTCCCACCGCCAGGTGTCACCCTGCTGATGCTCTCTGCTGGGAACTGGGGAAAAAAAACAAACCGAAGGTGCAGAAAAGGAGCAAAGAAAATCGGCTTTCAAAGTGAGAGCATACAGAAGGCAGCATCCCTTGTAAAAAGAAAGTAACTAATGGAAAGCATGTGGGAAATAGCCTTAACGCAAAGCACAGGCAAATACATTAATGAAGGTAACTGTAAAAAAATAAATAAAAGTTAAGGGTTTGTTTTAACAGGAGAGAATTATTCTGACTTTTATTCCTGTTAAGTCAATCTCCTCTTCTCTGCCAGATGTAGCATTCGGCTGAAGTCTACGTCCACTTAACATCTTACTGAGAAGGAAGAAAAATATATTCCCAAGGTACAAAGAGATGGAACTTGGCATCATTTCTGTGAAGACATCCTGAGGAAAACGCAATGAGCTCTGCGTGAGGAAATAAAAACATTTCAGACGGACTGGCCGTGTTTTCTGCAGTGTCAGTAAGCCACCAAATGTCAAAATAGACTCTAAACCAGAGCTTCCACAACATATATAATGATAGTTCGCTCTATTGTGTGCCTGAACTTTCAGGAGACAGCTGCCTTTTCAGAATCGCCAGCACAGAAAAACGGCACCAGATCACAGTATTGCGGGGGGGGTGGGGGTGGGGGGGGGAGGAAGGGAATAATAAAGTGCGGACTGCTGGTATCAGAAGCAGGATTTAATACAGTATTCTGTCAGGCTGGGACAGTGGCAAGTTTGGAAGAACCGGCAGGGAACAGGAAACGAACCGGAAGGCGAGGAGAAGGCTTCACAGGCAGGGACCCGAAGGGCCGCTTTTCGCGGGAGCCTGCGCGGCGAGGGCAGCGCCGGTGCCCCGAGGTGCTGCAGCACCCCCTGAGAATCTGTGCCTGCCCCCCGGCAGCGGGAGCAGGGCTGCTGGAGGGAGGGAAGCTCAGGGAACAAGGGGGCGCCGGGGAGGCAGAGCATCTCGGCTCCTCTTCTTCCTTCACCTCCTCCTCCTCCTCCTCCTTCCCCACCTCCTGCGGGGCGGAGAGGGCGCAGGTGAATGCGCCCTTTGTCCAGCCGAGGCCCCAGCAGACCTACGGCTGGGGCTGTGCTTGGCGCCGCTCCGCGCCCCTCTATGCCCACCGCTGCCGCAGCTCTGGACAGAGGACAGGACTCCGACTCACAACCCTCCGCAGACGAGGGGAGCGGGATGGGCGCGGAAGGCGGGGCCGGGAGGGGAGGTGCAGGCTGCGGCCAGGCCCCCCCGCTCCGCTCCCCTCCTCAGAGTCCGGCAGGCGCTCCGCCGCTGGCCTGAGCCCGCTTTCCCCGACAGAGCCGCTCCGCGGCCGGGCACCGGCGCCCTCACCGCCGCCGCCAGGGGCTGCCTCCTGCCGAGCCGAGCCGAGTCGAGCCGAAGCCCGACGCCGCAGCCGGCCCCAGCGGGGGGGGACTTGGGCCTCCGGCAGGGAGAAAAGACTGCGGGAAGAGGTGCGTGAGCCCCGGGGCAAGGGGAAACGGGGGAGCGGCCGTTGGCGGAGCCTCCGGAGAGGTGCCCACGTGGCCGGGTTCCTGCGTGGGGCACCACCCGACCCGCAGCTGTCGGGACAGGACGGGACCCTCCGGTGGGCTAGGGCTCCTCTGTGGAGCCGCTCTCGGCGCCAGGCTTCGGGCCGGCAGCCCACCTGGCCCTGCCCCGACGGCTGTGAACGAGGAGGACCGGTGAGAGGACGCGCTCCTGCTCCCACCCCCCCGGCCTTTCATTAGGTTTTCCACAGAGCTCAGCAGAATTCCTGAAGAGTAAGTTAAGGGAAAGTTATTTTCTCCTGCGTCGAGTGCTTACACCGTCCTGCGCGGTGCGGTGGTAACTGCAGGAGCGAGGCAGCTATCCCTAACGCTCCCACCTTGTCATGTTCAAATAGTGCCAAAGGAGAGAGATGTGGGCACTGTCCCGTGCCTCTGTCAGCACCTCGTCCACATTATCACAGCCTATTTATTTTGCCCATTTGCCTTTTTTCAGGGAGCCAGGGAACTCTTTACTAGGGAAAACCTCTCATTGACTTCAGATGAGATTTTCTCGGGGTAATGTCTACACAGTATGGGTACTTATTGGTTCTGCCTTATAAAGAGCCTGTTTTCTTGGTATGAAATGCAGCAACGTACTCAAGAGTGTTGGGAAATTGGCTTCCTGCAGCTGGATATCCTCCATCCCCATCCTCAGCTGCCTCCCAGAGCAGAAGGGGTGTGCACTACAACTGGACATTACTGCAGCTGTTGTCTTTCATAACAGTTATGACTTAGGTAGGGCTATAAATGACGAGTTTTTGTCTTCCACAGGACTCCTAAATTTCTTTCTTCAGAGGTATTCCAAAAAGATGCATGCTGTAGATGACTCCTTTCTGACAATTCATAGGACAATGAATAGTGGAATTGTAAGTGCGTTGTGTTTAGGAGTTTCCGAGGCTACTACTGTGCTTTGTTACCAGGCCTACTCAAGAAATAATTTTGTGTTAAAACTGGTATCAGAAGCCAAGGGAACTGTTCTCATTTGGCACCTATGTTTCCTTGCATGCAGTTGCATGGCTGTAGCCTGTATTTCCATGGATGACCACATGCATTCATTTACAAACACTTCTTTTTTTTCCCATTTTGTCTTCTGCTGCATAAACCATTAATGCTGTATTTGACATGGTATTAAACATTGCTTCCCAAAATAACCAATAAATCAGCATTTAGGATCAGCAGCTGGCCTTCCAGCTCATGCATATATCTTCATTAATGCAAACCTTTGCCTGGAAACCATTACTGGGCTCTTCATTTCTAAGTTTTCTAGATTAGGAATGATAGCACATAAGAATCAAGTGAGTCAAGCTCTTCCACACAGAGCTTCCCAATCTAAATATGCTTTTGGACCCTCAAGACAGTGTGGTGGTCAGAAGAGAAAAGTTATTGAAGTGACTGGTATCACCATGTAAGCTCGCATAGACTGGGGATATTAATAGCTGAAAGCTCAGTGGACATCAATTCAGAAAAAAAACAAAATAAAAATGAAACAACAGAAAAGATCCAAGCCACAAACTGGTTTAACAATTTTAAGAAGTCAGTCTCATTATCTAAAAGAATAAAAAGTCAGTCTGTAACTTTATGTCCTTTTATTAAAAAACATTTAACTGCAAAAATCAGAAGGTAGGCCCCAAAAAGAGTAAAGAATATGACTGCCCTTCATATAATGAGTTCTTTTAAAAGTAGATCTGGAGCTCACCCTATTTGTTGCTGGTTTTTATCAGGTAGGTACGTTATATTGAGTTCTGTTGGCATTGCCATTGTAACAGGTAGAAATGCAGTATATTGAAACATACAGAAGTTGAAATTCTTAACTAATCATGGGACTGCATGAGCTGAGGTTTTATGAAGACGTCTGATACCCTGAAACTTGTGATAAAATCACTGGGACTAGCCATAGGAATAGCAGGGAAAAATAGAAATGTGCCTTCATCAGCCCATGCCTTCTGTGTGCAGGATGCACAGAACATCCATTAGCTGGTGTAGGGAAGAGTTAACAGCCTGACCTTCAGACAGAAGCTCTTGTTGACCCTACTCTGCAGCACTTGGCTGAAAAGTTATGCCCAAAGGGAGAACTTGCTAGCAGGAGGGAAAAATCCAAAGTGAAATACTTAGGAAAAGAATACTTCGGCTTCAGGAGTCTGGTGGCCTGGCAGAAAGCAAATCCTCATAGCAGACAGTACGAGGCTGTAGGACTTATCCACTGAAGAACCAGACACGGTAAGAAAAGACTGTCAAAGTCTGATTTGTCCATACAATTTCCCAAAAGGTTTATGAACATAAAAGAATGAGTTGTTAGCAAAACAGTTTCATATCTAGTAATTCAGCTGCTCAGTATGAAGGTACATGGACGAGCTACTTCGTCACTGTTTTAAAGGTAGCCACAGAAAATCAGGCTGTAGTACGGCACCCCAGAGCTTCCAGTGGTGTGGTGCCAGCACCTCTCCTCCTGCAGTGTGCAACAGTGGGATGCACACATGGGACCCTGATGCAGGGTCCTTGCAGTTCTTATTTTTACAACCTTCAAAATATTGTCTTTCCTGCTATCCTAGGGTGGATTTTCAGAAACATCCATCAGTTTATCTATTCTCTCTCATTTTCCTCATTTTTATTTCTTTTTTTCCCCTGGCTTCTGACTTCTTGTAATCCTCAGTAGCTTAGAACCATTTCTGCTGGTACTTGTGGGTGATGAGTACTGCCAGTATACCTTGAAACAGCATGAGCAAAGCTCCAGCTGGAATTTTCTGACAGTCTCAAAGGAAGAATATACCTCTAAAGCCACTGAGTGACTGTCAGGTACACCAGTCCTAAAACCTAAAAAATATTAGGAACAACACATTTGCACGGGCTTCTTGGATCAGCAAGTCTCATGAACTTTCCAAAAATCCCTCTTCATAACATTTTACATGTTATTTCCATAAGCTGTTTCATGCTTATTTGCTGTCATTTAAAAGCTTTCAACCTGAGTTAATGCCTTCATTCCACTGGTGACATGGGCATTTAGCTGAAATATTATTTTTCATTGTTGATTTTGTTCTGTTGATTCATACCCTCTCAGTCTCTGCTTTACTGAAAAAACAAGCAAGCTTTTCTGTTATCTTTTCAGAAGACAGACTTTCCCTATACCTTCTCCAGTATATGGGTGGAGGAGAGGGAAGAAAACGTTTGGAGGGAAAATAGGCCTCAAAGTTCAAGTTCAGGGCTTCTCAAAACCTGTTTTACATTCTGTGTTTACTTTGCAGGGAATTTCCGTAATGGAGAAGAAGGAAAGTGATAAACATGCTATTGATCAGAATGCAAGTCAGAACATCATGCCGAGAAGAAATACAGGAAACTTTGGCAATTTGGTAATGTTTCTGTAAAAAAAAAAAAGTAAATAAATAAAAAAGTAAAAAGAAATAAAAATATGGGTAAAAGTTTAAAAAGCTGCGAAAACAGATGAAGTTCTATAGAAAAGCAGCCCAGAAGATTGCAATCTTTCACATGATTTTGTCCATGGATTGTCCAATTGGGATTTTTACAAGATAGCAGTGCACATTTTTTATCTTTGTGTTAAAACAAAACACCTGTGTTTCTCCAAAGATGAACACAAGACTCACACCTACCTAGCCTTACCTTACTTACAGATAGTAACTTGTTTGAATTGACCCTTTGATCAGCTTCGGTATGATATCTGATTCTTGAGCATAAAGACAGATAATGTTGCTGAGATAGGAAGATCTCTTGTATCTTAGCAGGATGCTAATTTACAACTTCCAAGCTACTATTTGTCTTTCTCAAAACGAACAGTGCCATCTCACTTCTAGAGGTCTGGACATCTGCTACATTAGCCATTCTAAAGCTGTGCCACTGCATCATTAGTTCAGTTTTACTTTATATTTCACAAGAATATTAAAGGACTTACCTGTTTATTACCTAATGTTATCAGTTCTCCACCCTTGGTCAGCTCTCTAGTGCATCAAGTGCAATGTCCTGCTGTTGATACACGTGTTTTCATTTTGTATGTGGTCATATACCTCTTCCATGAATCTTTAATGTTCCATGTACCTTTTATCACCATGTAATACAGTTTGTAGTATTACTCCAAAATTTTGTACTAGCTCAGCCCCTTTTGAAGTCTGTGATAATTCTGCCAAGATCTGTGAGACTAGAATCAAGGCATGCCTATTTGGCAGCATAAAAATCAGCTTTTTAAACTGAAGTGACTCAGTTTCACAAGGTTTTATGAAAGTTAAGAAGACTTTGTGAAGGAGAGGAAGAAGACCACAGGACTTGATGCTAGGGTTGACCAATGTGCAGCTTGCCTAATATGCTGGATCCCAAATATTTCTATTTACATCTGTATTCCCCAATTAAACGTCGTGAAAACAGCAGTGACTGAGTGAAATATTTTAATGTCTTGACTCTGGATGCTGTTATTTTGTGTATTATTTGTGTTACATCATTAAGTCTGTAGCTGAAATTTGACATTTGAAATCTGTATCCCATATCATAAGAAGCTGTAATGGTGCTTCACATAATGTAATCCATCTCCCCTTGTGGTGTAGCTAACTTCCTGAAAATTAAAATCTGTTTTGAAATGACCACAGATAATGAATGAAGAATGAGAAATCTATGTTAAAAATGCCTGGCTTGACTACTGACTATGTTTGAAATACTATGTTTTCAAACTACCTTGTTTATAATAGTGTGTATGTTTTGTATATGGTTTCAGTGCAGTACAGCATAAAAGTCACAATAGCAAATACTGCCATTAGTGAAGATTTAATCCTCTCTTGAACTCACTTGGTATTTCCTTTCTGTCCATTCCAGAATGTGGATATGCAAGTCACCAATCCATCAGAAGCATCTGCACTTTTTAATTTACATCGAGCACACCATTTTAGTGAGTTTGAACACTCTTCAGAGCGACACTGCAAGCAGGATCTGTTCCCCAGGTGGCACTTACCAATGAAGATAGCATTCGTGCTCTCATTATTAACATTTATTTACACTTCTATGAGAGATGTCATATATCCTTTTATAACCAAAAAGGAAAATGTTTTCTATAAAATTCCGATCCTTGTTATAAACAAAGTTTTACCAGTGGTTTCAATTACCCTTTTAGCACTAGTATATTTACCAGGAATATTAGCTGCTGGTTTCCAGTTGTACTTTGGCACCAAGTATAAAAGGTTTCCTCAGTGGCTGGATAGATGGATGTTATCAAGAAAGCAATTTGGACTTCTCAGTTTCTTCTTTGCTACAATGCACGCCTGCTATAGCCTATGCTATCCAATGAGAAGATCATACAGATACAAGCTGCTGAACTGGGCATTCCAGCAGGTATGACGGGTATGCAAACAGAATTATTCAGAAAAAAAAAAAACAAAACTGTATTCAGAAAATCCTTGGTTTGATTATTTAAGCAAATCTGGATGGGGGGAAAGACGTTTTCACTGCCTTCCTTTGATTTTGAAACAGATCCCTACAGAGCACTGTTAAGGGATAGAGCAGGACCTAGTTGTTAAAGCATGTCATAGAGTCAAGAGTCAATACAGCTGTGCCAGTGTGTATTAAATAAGTCATTTTCTTCATTTGGGATTTTTTATCTCTGCAAAATGCACGTAATTATACCTCCCTCACAGGAACATATAAGTCTTTGGCACACAATCAGTGTGGATTAACCTTCTCTGCCCAAGTGAAACCTATATACAAAAACTAAGCATGCACCATTTTTAGACATCATCTTTCTAACGTGAATTAGCCAGCAATGAAGGAGGGCTGAGCTAAACCACAATAATCTGTATTTGCCACAAACTAAACTTGTGAACACTGATGGCTCCACCATTGGGATGATGCACACTAACTTGTTAAAAGGTAGAATTTCAATCATGCTTCTGAGCCATAGACAATAATTGTCTTGGAAAGCTCTCTAAGATACTCTGTGAGTGCAAGGACTATTCAAATATAAGGTACAGACTGCAAATGTACATTTGATTGCCCCCAAAGTCTAATCTAGAGTTTTATTTAAAGGCACAGTATAATGTTAGCAGCTGCTTATGAATTCTGTGAACAGCTGGAACAGTCGGAACAGTCAAACAGTCGGAACAGTCAAACCTGTTGAAAACTGAAATCAGCCTTACTGGTAATCTGATTTGAATGGATTACCAGAAATTTCATTGAGATTCCAGTCTTCAAGATGCAGAAACTATCATATTTGGGGCATATTACACCATAGTGAGCACCAGCAGCATCAAAGGGCTGTTGCAAGTAGTCATAAATAAGAGAAGCTTTCACATCAGTCTATTAAAATCACAACCTTTTCATCCATACCAACTGTTGTATTCAGTGAAGTTGAATGTACCAAGTTGTTGTTTTTAAACAAATAGAGCTAAACAACTATCTTGGCAGGATACCATCATTAAGAATGCCTGCTGAATTAGCTCCCTAAAATAGTGCTAATAATATATTTCCTGTTGTTATAAGCTCTCAGATATGGTATTTAGCAATAGACAGTTTTTTTTTGGTCAAAGAGTAAGATTTCTCCTGCTGTGAAGGCAGGCTAACAGGCCTCTAACAGAACCAGTCTCTCCTAGGCCAAGATGCTGATGAAGTCTAAATTCTGATTTAGAGTCCAACTTGCTTTGCATATAACCACAGTGGAGACTTTGTCATCAAAAGTAAATAGCAGTTACACTCAGAAACATTCAAGCAAACAAAAATACTGTGTTTCTTGGCTTATTTCCTGAATATTATGGTGAAAATAGGTGCGTTTCACACAAATGGCAGAGTATGCCAGTCTTTCATGTTAAATATGGTGTTTGTTTGGCAGGTAAAACAAAAAAAAGAAAATGCCTGGATTGAACATGATGTTTGGAGAATGGAGATTTATGTGTCTGTAGGAATTCTGGGACTTGCTTTGCTGGCCTTGTTGGCAATAACATCAATTCCATCTGTTAGTCACTCTTTGACCTGGAGAGAATTCCACTACATTCAGGTATGCATAAATGTCATTATTGCATGTCATTAGTCCTCACTTGTAGGACTGCATTTTATCAGCTAAGACCATTAGGAGTTAGAAATGTCAAACACAGAGAAGTTGGAGAAACCTGCCTAAGAGTTTGTTTAGTACTCTGTCAGTTGCTTTGCAAGAAATGCTTATTTCATCTGTTACTTTGTCAGGAGAAAAGACTGTCGGGTTCAGGGTATAAAATGGGAAGAAAGACAACCCCAAACCACTTCTTTGCTCCTCTGACTTTGTGACGATCAGCAGTTGTCCCTTCAGGACATATTCTTAGGTCAAAGACCTCTGGTGCTGAAGGCACTTAAAGTCACCTTCTGTGTATCTTATGTTTCAGGAATGCCCTGTGTCCTGCTGAATTGGAAGTAGGTGGTATTGAACCAGACAATGCTGTTCCTATGTAACACAGTGCATAAGGAGAAATGCTTGTTGCTCCCTTGGAGCTACTTTGGCAATTCTTTACTGTCTGAGCAGTACCAGGTGACTAGAAAGTCCAGAGGAAGACTTCTGCCTAATAATATATGCAAAGATTTTCCGTTAGCTTCATAACCCCTTCCAAAAGGTATATCCTGAAAAGGAGACATCCTAGAACAGATGCATAATCAAATGCAGCCAATCCTTAGTTTGCTACAGATGTGCTTGCTTTGTTGACCTAAGTATCCCATTTGCCCTTAGTTATCCTGTATCATATACAGTAATAATAAGGGGTGGTTCTGCTGGCATCAGTATGATCACACTAAAGTTAAGCAAGTGTTGAATTAGGTCCCTGAACACCAAAATCTTAAAATTCAATAACTTAATAAGTACCTGACATTTGAAAATTTGATCTGAATCTGAAAAGTAGCTCTGAAATATGCATCTTCCAGCAATTACTGATCTGAGATTCTGCCCACTCTGTGAAGTACATAATTTGTAAGGAAAGTTTTCAGCTCTACAGAGAATATATATGGACAGGCCTAGGAGAGAGTCTCTGAATTCATGACTGCTTTCAGAACTAAATTAATAGAAGAAGAGTAATACTACTATATTAGATTTGTTTTATAAACAAATAAACTTATACTCGAAAATCAGATTCTGTAGATTTAGCAGTTGGAAAGGCAGTGTTTGTCTTCACTGATGGGTAATTCCATTTTCCCAATAATATCAAGATTCTTATGCAGCAAGAATCTCAAAATTACTAGTAACTCTAGCATAAAAAATCCTTTACTCCTGTATTTTGTAGACATCCTAAGCCAAATTTTTCACTATAATGGAATGAAAGACTTCAGTTGCCTGTAGTTGTGCAATGGCTTTTGTCACAGTACCAGATTTACTAGAGTTTATGATATTAATTGACCTTAAAATTTTTCTTTGCAAATAATCGATTAAACCATTTATAAATCTGCTTTACTCACAATAATTTATCAAAGAAAAAAGTCATTTGGGATACAGTTGACCTCTACAAATTGAGATATTGAGAACTGACCCTTTTTCAGGAATAGCCTGTAATCTGTAATCTCTTCTGTGTATTAGCTAAGTATCATAGCAGTGCATGAAAAATGTACCCCATCTGTTTTATAGTGGCATACAGGGGTATAGTTGGATCTTGAATTATAGTTCTTAAATTTTAGTTTAAAGCCAACAGTCTCTTTTCTTTGACTTATGTGTGTTGGTTGAGGCCCCTCCCGATTTCCGTGTTTGCTTAACAAAGTAATTTTTTTGCCAATTTGGAAAAAACAGCTTACAATTTTCTCTCTCTTTTCAGAGCAAGATGGGATATTTAGCTCTGCTGCTATGCACTGTTCATGCACTGGTGTTTGCTTGGAATAAGTGGGTTGATGTAAATCAATTTATTTGGTATACACCACCTTCATTTATGGTAGCAGTTTTTCTTCCTATTGTAGTTCTGCTTTGCAAATGTATACTACTCCTCCCATGTTTTAGGAAAAAGATAAAAAAGATCAGATGCGGTTGGGAAGATAACACACAAACCAATCAAACCAGTGTAACTTCCAGACTGTAGATTAAATATGGACATTTCCTTTCTGTATATGAAAATCTGCTCAAGGCCATGAAATGTTCACCCGCAAGCTCTGTTTTCACATTTTCCATAGACGTTTCTTTCTCACTTTTCAACTTCAGGAGTATGGAATACTTGATGTAGTTTGAATTTTTGTAAGACAAAAAATGGAAACATTCATTTTACACTCTATTCATTGTTATGGTATCTGATCATTTATTTCTTCCGACTCACTCCTTGTAAAATCCAAGGTCTTCATTGTCTCAATCCTAATTCTTTAAAAGGCAAAAGCAATCATAAAACATTGTTACAGATGACCACAGAAAGTCAATAAATAATTACACCACAAAACCCAAGAATGCTTCCCCCAGCCATATTTGTTTCCTTCTTCATTAAATCTCCAAATTACAATGGGACAACAATTAGAGTATTTATCATCCCATTCCCCCTTACTGCCTGCATCCTGTGTTTCATTCTGCAGAATGGGGACCTTGGCACATGAACCAGACAAAAGCTGTGTATTCCCGACAGGCCTTGAATTTAGGCAATTGGGCAAGCAGAATTGCAGGGAACTTTACAAATTAAATCTCTCCTGAGGCTTGGGCACAGTCTGAAAACAGATGGAGATCTGAGTCTAAAAACTAGGTGTGTCTGTTTACTTAAAACAATAAAACATTTCCCATTTTTTATTCCATGAACACGTCCTTTTGTTTCTGATGCTGGAAATTTTCCATGCTTTTGACCTAAGCCTCCAGCACTTGACATGTGCTAAGCTTTATTTGCACAAATCATTCCAGTGGGATAACTCACGTCAGGTAAATGTGTTTTACTGTTTACTCTATGGACAGCACAATTGTGTGACTGGAAGAAAAACATTAAAAATAGACATTTTAATTTTGACATTGATTTGGTGAGATTTTCATGTAAAGTGGCTTCTGAATGCTTTTGCTTTTACAAGAATTTTCACATAAACTGTTTAAACCTCACTTTCCTTTTGTTGCATAGGTCTGGCTGAAAGTTTTAAATGAATAATTCATTTCTTAGTATCTATTTTTAAATATGTTATGCACTAATTAATATTTTCACCCAGCATCAGGAACATTTCTACCACTCTCCCTGAATGAGTTGACTAGGACATGGACTGATGATACCACCTGTTGCTGGGATCATCTGAATGGTGAATTGTAATTGGTAGTGGCTCCAGTAATAAAACAAACAGGAAAACAGTGTATGTGTAAAAAAATATGTAATATATGGTGCTAATGATTCTGCAGCTAATGATTCTGTTGTACATTTGTGGACTTGGTACATTGAGCATAAATAGCAGCCAAATTAAGTAGCTACAGGGATACCACATTTTGTATTTTTCTGGTTATAACTCCATTCAACTTAAAAGTTGGCTATGTTATTTGCACTTAATGTACTACTGTGAAAATAACTTGGGACATGATGGCCTGTATAGACTGAAATGAGTGGCATTGTGTATCAAATCAGTAATGCATGAAGGAAGAAAACACTCTGTAAAACACAGGAAGTTAGTCTGCAATGTGAATCTAAGAAATTTCTAACAGAACAGGAAAAGTGTGGTTGTCAATGCACTAGAATTTACATCTGTAGAAATAAAATCAATATTTATAAGTCATATGAGAGATGAAGAATAATGTTCGCCAAAGGTTTATTCAGAATATTACCTGCACTTTGATGTCAGGAGTCATATGAAAATAATAAAATCATTTTTCTAGTGAAACATGCTGAGGCAAGTGCAATGATAATCCCTTTGTCTTCTGCATTGTCCGCTAGCTACTCGTAAAGTA
>JAVHNF010045526.1:0-15028 GCA_034783455.1 Micropsitta finschii
GTTATTACAAGCCAGGTTCAAAGAAGCCAAAAAAAACCAAACAAAAAAACCCACAATAAAAAAAGATTATTCTTTTATGCTGTGAGTAGTAATTCTCACATCCTTGCCAAAGGATGTGAACGTAAAATGTTTCCACGGACTCAAAGGAAGTCTGGATAAATACTTGAGAGAACTATCTATTGTAGGTAACTAAACAGACAAGTCACATCAGGCTTACAAAATCTCAAGCTAAAAAATACTGGTAGCTGAAGTAGCTGAAAAAGTATTAAAGGGATCACGTATGTTCCTCCTGTTACGACACTTCCCTAGTCACTATCTTATGGCTGACAAAATACTGTTGAAAGAACTGCTTGTGTTGAAAGTGGAATACTAGACCAGGTGAAGCCTTTGCTCTGAAATGGTAAAACTGTTCTTAGGACTTACTGAGTAAAACTAGGGCAAAAAAAAAGTGGTAAGATGCTTTCCTTCTCATTTCATGTTTTCTTATAATGACAGGTCTTCCTCCAAGAAACTCAATGACAGACCCACAGAGATGCCAGTGCTTCCACATCTTTGGGTCTTTTTATTTCTTGTTTTCAAATTTTGTTTCTCTTTTTGGTGTGTTTTAAATGCAAGCCCATCTACCTCTGCAACCTTTGAGAGAAAAACACAGATTCATTCCTTTAAGACCACCTGTTGTAAACACAGCTGCTCATGGATGGCCACACTCTAACCTAAGGACAATATCTGGCCCAGTTTTGTACTCCATATTGCAGCAGAAATGGTCCCTTCTGTGTCCCCTATGCAAGACAGGTAGGCCACAACCAGTTGCTTCTATTTGTTCTGTCATTTTCGTGAGTTACTTGAGACAGAGATAGGAGTGGAGCCCAGGACAAAGCAGAAATAATGGAGTGGTTTGTGCCAAAAGGAAATGTGGGATAAGACTATAATGAGACTGAAAGGGTAAGCAAAGAGTTTGTAGCTTAAAGCACTGCAATGTGTCAGCAAGAGAGAACAGCAGCCTTGCTGGCACCGTTGCAGACCAGAGCTTTAATCTGTAAATCACTGTGCAGCCAACATGTCAAAAAAGTTTGGCCACCCCTAGCGTAGAGGCATCAGGCAACAAAATAACCTACTGTGCTAACCTCCAGTGGATAACCCATGTAAGCATGCAAAACACCCAGCAGTCCAAGAAAGAGGGAAAGTCAAATTGCCAAGGTCCAATTACGTTTAATCAAGAGGCCACAAGTGATGAGAGCCTGTCCTATAATCTTAAAGCAGAAAAAAGTCTCAAGAACAGCAGTCTGTAAATTTCTCATCTCCATTTGGGAAAGCACTCTAGAATTCTTGGCACTAAGATGAGAAGTCAGTAGCAATTTAACTGAAATGTCAAATGTTACTGCCAACTGTTGGTAGCTATTTCAAGGTAAATATCCAGGTTGCCCTGAGAGCCTGAACTGTTAACTTCTTCCCCACTATCGCCACCAGTGTTTTACAGGAATCATTTAGACATGCCAGAGAAGTTCAGACTGTTAAACAAAACCAGAGATTTGCAAGTTTAAAAGTACTTTCCTCCCCCCCTGTATCCAGGCCAAGTTACGTTCTCTGAATCATCACATCTGAAAGCAAAACACAAGGTGGGGTGCAATGTCCTATGACAACTAGTGAGCTGCCATGGTGAAGAACACAGCATACCTCACTAGGGCAAATGCCCTAAACATTCACACTGAGAGATGAATATTGCATAAAACCAGTCAAGATTTCTTTTTTCCTCCTCTTCTTTCTACTTGCCTTCCATAAAGTTTGATTTTCTAATTCAGATTATCCATGCATCAAACCAGCAATTGCTCATGGAAACATACCAAGCTTTCACCAGGAAGCTGCGCCCTGGCCAGACAGAAATTTCCAGTCAAATCTAAGGTCAGAAACCTCGAGTTTGCACCTATCTTGGAGGTTATGGCACTAAGACAGGATGTGGAACACACATACTCAAATTTCTGCTTTATTTAACTTGAGCAAAAACATAACTGAGACTTCCCGGAAGAACACCCTAACTACTGGGACATCAAAACACTCCTTCCTGACAAAATTATTTCACTTCTTTAGGAAAAAGCAAATACTCATTAGGACATAGAAAGTAGAAACAAGCTCCATGGTCTAGTAGCATGGGAGCATTCTTTGGTTGAAAGCACCTAAAACTGATGCTCATATTTTTATTAAGAAAATGACTCAGACTTGAGTTCCCATCACGTCAGACACATACTCTGTATTAGGTTTGGTATGAATCACTCTCCTGTGTTCATTCACAATACATACTGAGAGCTCCTGTTTCTGTGATGTACTATGAAAAAGCTCCCAGATCTCAGAAGTTATGAATAACAATGGTTTAGGATAATTTTAATATTGGATTTCTGAGCATGTCTACCAGCAAAGGAAGTAGCAACTCCTATGCCTATACTAAAGAAAACGATTTTGGCAATTAGTTCACAATGAAGGAAACAGAAAAAACAAAGTGTGGAAATACTGACACAAAATGGCAACCAATTTCCCACTGACTTTCATGGGAGATCTTTATGAAACTTTATTTCAGCTCTGACAGTCCCTTTGCTGATATATACTTGCTAATCATTATTAATGTACCTCTACTCTGGGATTCTGTGATACTAACCTCAAGAGACAATGACTTTAAGGAATCTAGAAAGATGGCATTTATTACATGATTTGCAATCAAAAGATTTCAGTCTCCTACTGTGACTTGTACAGAGTTGTATTTCCTGTCGACAGGCATGTACTGGTTTCATTTGTGCCATCTACAAAAGTAAATGCAAACCTTCAAGAATTAGGCTAGAAAAACTAAACCTGAATTACTGAGAGTATAGTAGTGCTGATTTGAGTTCTGTTCTTAAAGAAACCACTTCCCTGCTTAACAAATGCTTTATAAAATGATAACATTTATACTTTGAGAGCCTACTTTCTGGATATTTACAAGTAAATCCCATCATCAGTTGATGAAGTAGAAGTTCTAAAAATTGACCTTTCAAGAAACAAAGTAATCCTATAGCCTGAATCAAATAATAGGAAGGAATCCACATTGGCTGCTCTGTTTTACAAAGTTTCCAAATGAATGCAAATGTGTAGCTAAAAGAATTATCTTTCAGCATCACCAACCTCCAAATTTGTCCTTGTTACAGGCTTTTATTACGTTCCTTCCCAGGGGTGACCTCTGTATTCTCTGCCTAGTGAAATGGCAAGGACAAATACAGTTCCACTTTTCACAGCAGATCAGGAAAAGGTAAGCACCATTACACTAGCATCACAGGGCATCCAATGTTAATTTGTAAATGAGATGAGAATCTAAGACACTTTAAAAACCTGATGGTCTAGTAGCAGTAGTTTAAAAGTCAGATTTTAGGCTGTCTAAAATGTGTATGTCATCAAAGTCACAGCAAGCACACACATGCCTCACAGCACTAGAATCCCAATAAATGCTTCTAGAATCTTTAAAATAAGACTTCTTCTATTCAAAGCTACCGCATATTACTAATACTGAGTAAATGTAATTTCAATAGAACAGACTTTTTTCCATGCCAACTGCCAAACATTTATTATGTCAGGTTCGTACTAGCACAAAAATTACTTCAAAAAATATAAAATAAATAATATTCTTTGAAAGTTTTGTAACACCCCAGCATTTTGGCTACCATGCAAGTACCCATAAATGAGTCAGACCTTGTTTTCCCCCTTAGGAGGTACTGCTTTAATTTAATTGAAAACTGTAACAGAAATTCCATGAGGATATGCCGTTTTGCTTAATTTTAATATAAGAAAGGGATATTTTAAATTAAGGAACTGAGTTTTAAAATAATTTAATACATAGTGTTTTTATAAAAAATGACATTTCATAAAGGTCTTCTCACTGAGAACTCTAATTCATTGTAGTTAATCACAGAACCAAAAATGTATTCATGGCGCTTCATTATTTCCATCAAACTTGCAACAAAGATGCTGAATTATTCAAATTTCCTCTGGTACAAATGTCATCGTCTTGGTCATCTCTAAATTAATCAAAAATTAGAACACTGCCAAGCAGAAACTACCAGTGACAATTATTTATCTGGCCTTGGTTTGAATCATAAATCTTAAGCTAGACAGCTACCAACATAAAATACCAGTTCTCCAAAACTTCAATTTGAATACTGTTAGAGAACAAAACTAGGAAACTGTTTTCTGTCCAAAGTTTATGACACACCATTAAAGGGTCTTCTTTGCTACAGTTTTATTCCTTTTAGTAGCTGTGCCAGAATTCAGGCTCATATTTTCTGGCTAGAACAACAGTTTCCGTATCACTAGGTTTTATTCATCTGTATTAGCAGATACATCCACATGGAGCAGGGCTCCATTCAGGTTTACCTCCTGCCTCTAACACTTTTGTTCCTGTATATGTCCATTTCCCAAAGTACTATAATGATACTAATGAAAAAGACTCTACGTCACAATAAAGACTTTAGTAGACCACTGGTGCCTTGTGTGAACAATATGATGTGGTATATAAAAGATAGCCTTGTAATAAGAATTTGGGGTCTTCATCCTTGGCCAGACTGCCATAGACAACAACACTAGTGGCTGGCAATTTGCACTGGACCCAATATACCTATCCTCCTTCTGGAAACTGTCACACATCCCTGGCTAAACAAGAGCTACTCTCACAGGCTCTTTAACTACGTTTTTAGTTCCTACAAAGTGGTCATATGGCTTTTGCACTGTTAGAGGAAAAATGGAAAACTGCAACAGCTGAGCATCTGAGCACTGGTATCTCAAAACCTGTTTGCATTCTTACAGTTTGTTTCACGTTCCTTTAGCGCTCTAGGCCATTTCACCAAAACTAGAACCAGTACTCAAGATTCTTATGGCTACCCTCATGTTGACCAACACCACTGGAAGCAGTGGTCTAGCTAAGAAGTGCAGACTATGAGGCTGAACTTGTCTATATTACCCCACATAATTGCTACAGGTAAAAATTACTACTAGGTAAAAAACACATAGGCCATCATGCCCTGAAGCATTTCTCCCAGTCAGTCATTAGTTATCTCATTCTCTTCCTGAGTCATTCTGATATTCCTTCCTTCTGTTCCAGCTGCCATAAAGCAGTGGTCTTTTCTCCTCTAGTTTGCCCTGAAAGAGACATTGCTTTCACTAAAGTCAAAGAATGCAGCTGCTTCTTGATGACCTGGGAAGGCTTGGCTGCACCTACTATGATTCAGTAGGTGTTCACGGTAGCATGAGCAAAGACCAAGTTGTTTCTTCAGAGCTGTTGATCTTGCTTAATAATCATTGGAAAATAAGGCAAGGCAGCTAGCGATGCAAGTTAGGTGTTGGTTATTTCCATGCTGCTGCTACGAGCAGACTTTGGACTAGTTCCCCATCAGTGTGTATATTTCTCTCCATTTTAAAGTGAGTCAGAGTATGATCCAATATGAAAACATTGACACTTGCAGTTCAGACTAAATGACAAACACTGGTTTTTAATGGTCATCTTCCATAGTTAATACTTCTCTTCCTTCCACTACAGAATGAATCATTCAGCCTTCTTATCCACAAACTTAAAACTCATGTGCCTTCCTCCATTTTTTTTTGTGTGGTTTGGCTATTTTATAGTCAACTTTTAGATTAAAACTTTCTCTTGAATATTACTGCTTGAAAAGGTAAAAATCATGCCATCTTACAAAAAGGCTATTGACTGCTTGCAGTTAATAAAAGCTTACCTTATAACAGGTTAGTGTGAGAACAGATAGCACTCAAAAAATGGCAGCAAAGGAATTAATGCAGATTAATTTAGATATAACTGCAAGCATAACATCATATTCAAGCTTGTCAAACATTCTGCTCAGAAGAGCCATGTGAACTTTCATAGTGTAAGAAGCTGTTCTTAGCACATAATTATTATAAAACACAATGGCTGAAAAGAAAGTTTAGCTCAAAATGAACATCTTACTGGCTCTCAAGTCAGCTAGCTGCCTGAAAAATGATATCTTTTTGGGCTACATTAGTTGTATGGAAGCTTAGCTAAGAGACTGCAAGTAATTTCTATCCTGCTTTAATAATGATTTAACAGAAGAAGTGCTTAGTTCCCACACTGCTACAGTGAATGTAGTCCAAACATTTCCCTCCCTGGGCTCTGTCTTTTTTTTTGCAAGCACACAGCAGTGGCTACAAAGCATAAATCAAAATGCAAGTTCTTTTCTGAGCTTGGCTGCTCGATGTGCTTTTTCACTGCTAGACCAGCCACTTTTGTCCCTTGTCCCCTTATTTAAAGTTTCTCCTACCTACCTTGACAAGATCGAAACACAGCAGTTCTCTTAACTCCAGCATTAAAACAGTATGCCTTGTTGGTCTAATGGCAGCATGAGTAGCAAAACCACCTTCATCTCTGGGTAGGGTCCTAAGAACATTTAGTATTCCTCAAATAATAATCTCTTTGTATTATTAAGCAAGTTTGATTGATTGCCCAGTGTTGATACTCAGTATTTTATGGTATATTGTGTGGCCTGTCACAAAATCTGTTACTTGTCAACAAGTAGGCCACCAGCAGCAGCATGCCAAATGTTGTGGAATGACAACGTAATTACAAATGGTATTCTGAAATGCATCTCACAGTTTTGATGTGGAGCAGGATTACTCGTTATTCAGTGCTCTTAGAAAAGCCTAGCAATAGAAATGCAGGGAAGGAATCTGGGAACATCTGAGTTCAACTCAGAATGTGAAAGAGAAGCCTGTTACAGTTTATAATACTTACAATCACACTTCAAGATTCTTGAAGTATCAGCTGGCACATGTGTGGTAAGGCATTTAATATAAAAGCACTGCATAGCTATCCATTAACATATGAATATGCTGAAATTCTGCAGAAGAAACAGTAGAGAGTAAGGATGGAAAGTGCATTGCTTTCAACTTCTAGAATGATGAAGCACATTACAGAAACAAATTGTGTGGGCAGACAAAGCCATGCTGAAGGAGAAAGAACATCAAGAGCGCGAAAGGAGGGGAAATAAGAGGTCATAAAACCAAGCAAGTCAGATGCAGAGGTTTAAGCTATTGGGGAAACCCAGAGGAGAAACTGGAATGTGCTTAATATATTCCATGTGAATATATGTCTGCCAGCTCCCTTTCACCATCCTCTGCTCTCACAACCCACCACACTTCTCCTGTGAAAGAACCTGCTTTGAAAGGCCTCTGATGGAGGACTCCCACACCCCCTATGTGGGTCTTCCAACATACCCTATGTGTAGCTCACTTCATGTATCTAGGGCATTTTTACAGAAACTCGGATGAAGAAACAAAAATCTTTATTAAAAAAGAGGGAAAGTGGAACATATGTTTCAGTGAAGTTCCCTAACTCCTGTAAACAAGTACTATGTGTACTATTCCAAAACTATTGTCCTATGAAAACCCTCAAATTAGAAATATCTGGAACGCAACAGTAACAGGATCTGTTCCCTCTGGTCCGTGTAATCCTTCCTAGCTTACACCACCCACTCAATTTAACGTTGCTCTGTCATAAAATTGGCAAAAGCCTATGCAGGAGTCAAGATAATATATTACTAGAAGATTGAATCACATTTCTTATTCAAGAGTCTCATTTCCTAATAAATATCCTAGTGATCTGTGGTTTTGACTGTTGCATGTGGTTCTATGAATACTAATAAGAAATTGTCAAGTGCACAGTGAAAGCTGGGTGGGCACTAATGAGTGATAACAGATCTAGTGGCAATCGGGAACTAACTGGAGCACTCTCTTCATTCCTAGATTTTCCTCATATTTAGAATCACAGAATCATAGAATAGTTAGGGTTGGAAAGGACCTTAAGATCATCTAGATACAGCCCCCCTGCAAAGGGCAGGGACATCTCACACTAAACAATGCCACCCAAGGCTCTGTCCAACCTGGCCTTGATCATTGCCAGGGATGGAGCATTCACAACTTCTGTTGGCAACACATGCCAGTTTCTCACCACCCTCATAGTAAAGAATTTCTTCCTTATCTCTAAACTGAACTTCCCCTGTTTAAGTTTGAACCTGTTAACTCTTGTCCTATCACTACAGTCCCCAAAGAGTCCCTCTCCAGCATCCTTTCAGCCCCCTTCAGACATATGAAGGTTGCTCTGAGATCAACATGCAGCCTTCTCTTCTCCAGGCCGAACAGCCCCAACTTTCTTAGCCTGTCTTCATCATAATTATTATCAACTTCAAAGTACTAGGAATACAAAAAAAAAGAAATCTCATATACTCAATGAAAGTGCAGTGTGCAGAACTGTGTGAGCACTGAGGGTAATTTCAATGAAGTTTCTACAGCACTGGTTGAAATAGCATGTATAAGTTGTTTGCTGTAGCTTATGTCCTGTTTGCAGTTTCATTCCATGCCAAGCCAATTCTCCTGATGAACATAACTGAGAAGTTATTTGTGCCAGTATTCACAATTTTTATAATATAAACTAAGTGCCATTTCTTCTTGAATATGATGAGAAATAATTTATAATGCCTTTGTCAGATTATTGGAATACATAAATATGTATTAAAGAAAGAAGTGTGGTTGCAAAAATTGAAAAATTGTCTTAAGTACCTAGAGACTCATAAATGTCAGGAAAAAAATGCAATTGTTTCCAGCATTTCAGGCTTGAGAAAACCAACTGTAAATTTGCCATTGTGCCTAGAGGTCAAAGGGTGTCCTTGTCATTAACCACAAAAGCTTGACACACTTCTACGTTAGTACTATAAAAAGAGAGAAACTTTTCCAAAAGTGATTTTATTTTTATGTTTCAGCATTGCAAGCTTGAATTTAAACATTAACTGTCATTATAGAGAGCTTGAATAAAATGTATCTATGTCAGTAGATTAATCATGATGGACTAATTGGATTGACAGTGCATGCCAGTATGATTACAATATACAGTCCCTGTCTCAAACCGCTTATATTGGAAAAGACAGCAGACAACAGGAGGTGGCAAAGGTAGAATAAATGCTATAACTAGGATAAATATAATTCTAGTTCCAGAAGGGTCTTCTGGTTTGTTTTTTTTTGTGTGTGTGTGTCTTTCTGTGTTTAATAATAATAAGAGGGCCAACAGTGCAGGAAAAAAGTCTTAAGAGAGGAGGACTTTGAAGCAAAATATATGAAGGGAACAACACTGGGAAAAGGGGGAATATATAAACTGAAGGTAAGATAGTGAATTCAGGAAGAAGAAAAAGAGCTATCATATTGTCTTTGCAAGAGAAGGTTCATTCAGAACTAGAGAAATTTCTCTTCAGAGCCATAGTTTTTAAAGTTATAAACCTATAATCATTGAATAGGAATAATAATATGCATATTTTTTCTAGTACCACAAAAAAATGACTATAATATGACATTATGATTTTTCTTATCATTATATTTTTTCTTATATGTGTCATTATAATTTTCTTATCATCACATAAAAATAAGTTTCTTTCAGTTTTGAAGCATGACAGTCCTGAAAATTCAAGTCATTTATGGATAGCTTATGATCACAACTAGAGGTAAAACACAGTGATTTTTCTATTTATTGAATTATTGGCTGAGCTCTTGTCTCAGCAAAACACATTAATTTATTCTCTGTTTGGAATTTGGAGGTGTGATTTCTCTTTTTTTTTCCTGGTTCGTTTTGAGAGGTAGAGGAGAACACATCTTTGCTTTGTTATCTGTGACCTGGTAAATCAAATGAGCAGGACATAAACCAGCTCCATGCTATTTGCATTCTGAATCTGAATTAAGCACTATGCATTGGTTTTGGTAACACAAATAGTAGCTCAGGGAAAAAGGTCACAATTATTGTTTAAAAAGGTCTACTAGATATTTTATATTTATCACCTCTTTTTTGATTTCACAGCTGCAGCCTTTATGGGTTTTTTTTCCCCTTGTTTTGTTAATAAAACACAGTGATACTAACTACAACTCCCACTTCTGCAGGCTATTAAGCCTAGCTTGCCGTTACAGTGGTTTTGGTTTTTTTTTTTCCTACAAGCATACAAAGATGTTAAAATACATAAAAAAAGAACAATTATAAATTTCACATAGAATTATGGTTTCTAAGGCCAAGTATTTTGAAAGCTAGAAGGTACTGTGAGTGCTTTATGATTACATCTACCAACAGCACGACAACATACACTTCAGTTTATTCAAAGGAAAACATAATCAGGTAGCCAAAGGAGGACAATTATCTTTCATACTAATTGGCAAGTTCCTTTTTAACCTTTAATTAACTGTGAATTTTCAATAGGTCTGAATAGCCTTGTTAGGCTCCTTGCTGGTAGAATGTCATGGAAATATCTTTTCTCCTGATTGCACAGATGAAGTATAAATAAAATATAGGTGCATATACAATATATAAGGTCATAATCCTCATTTGTACTTTGAAGTGCACAAAGTATGAAAATCTTACAGTGCTGAAAGCACCCGTGCTGCCAGGAGTATTTACTTGCAGCTTCAAAAGAAAATTCAAATAGATTTTGCATTCTCGGTTTGTTTCTCTTGGCACATTTTTGATACAATCAGCTGCAGTTACTTGAAAGGCTCAGAGCTGATTAGCATAGAGCCTAATACGCGTTCTTTAAATGCTGTCCTAGAGAATATTCCCTGCAGAGCAAATGTTAAGATGCACAGAAGAAACCAAACGGCGTTCTCCTGCGTGCTGGGTTATTCAGCATTCTAGAGGCTGCTTCCTTTAAGATGTGCTACTCCCTTTTAGCAGGTGGTTTATTGTAGCAAATACAAGATATGCTACATTTTCAAAACATTTCTACCATATTATCTCTGCAAATGGATATTTGACAATGCAATGTGTTCATGTTCATATGTGTTTGTCATATAGACTAATGTATTATGTAGCTGTAAATGAAACATCTAGGCATTTAGTGGCTAGGAAGGATTGTTAGAAAAGAAATGGTTTGGATCAAAACCTCTTATGACACCACATTTTGCAGGTGTATGGACAGTGGCATTAAGTAAGACATCAGACCATTCTGTCACATGGGTTATATTGATTTGTTTCCGGATTAAATAAAACAGGTAACAAAGAAATATGCATTATTCATGGGATGAATAGCTTCTTTCCAGCCTTGGTCAGGCTCCAGATAAAAGGCAATGGGGAATCCTCTGACAATGGTTTTTGAGTCCTCAGTATACACCATGATAGTGATCAACTTTTTGGTTTTATTGTGATTTTTGCTTTCAATCTATAGTCTCATTATGCAGCTGACTGCCTTTAAATATCTTTGCTATATAAAAATGATGCTAAATCTAATTTTTGTATACTTTTAAACCTTTTCTTATTGAAATTTTGCCTCTGAGATGCCTTGGTTCTTGTTTGAAGCATCATGCTTCATTGTTTTGCATTAAATTTTTTGAAGTATCATATCCTCAGTGATCAGGTGCCATATCTTTGTGTTAGGAAGTTTTCTGATTACTTGAGTTATAAGGAAGAAAGACAATACATACAGTATGTTACCCAAATTTCTATTTCTTACAGATTCACCTAGACATGAGGGAGAGAGTCCAGTCTTATACATAGCAGAATGCAACAGTGTGAAAGAAAAAATAGAAATCAGGCTAAGCATGGCTTTCCTTTTTCTTTCTCTACATATCCAAAGACCTGCCTCTTCTTGATTTTGCCTCATATACTGTATGCATAACCTAGCAGAATTAATTGATGAAGACCTTCCACCTGTATATGATAAAAACCTATTTTGATGAAGAAAGAACAATTGCTAGATAGTACAAGAACTTCTGGCAAATTGGATACTACATTTATGTTGTGGAAAAATTTGATCTACATTCCTACTGTATAGTGAGTAATGTTAGTGACAGTGTTAGCAATATTTTTACAGAATGAGGACTTCACTAGAGTGTTTCGTCTCTGCAAAACTTGTTAATATTTTTATCAAATGAAGGTTTTTTTTTAATTATTATTTGATTCTGACAAGAAAAATTTGTTAAAAAATGAGAAAAACAAAACAATAATTTTAATATAATAGAATCATAACAGCATTTCAACTTGCCTGTACAGTGTAAAAGACATCAACAACGGCAAATCTGGTAGTGCTGTCTGTATGTTACTTTTGTTTAAATTATAATTTAGAAAAACAAAATGGACTGTTTATGATCAGCCTGTTTTCTCTGCTTTTGGAATCAATGCTATTCTTTGGAAAGTATTTTGTCTGTTAAGGGCCAAATGTCTAAAAGTGTAATGGTCATCTGTGCAATCTGTATCTTAGACATGCTAAAATATGGTGGCTTCATCTCATACTGTCCTCTTCACTCAGCAGCATTCACAGCAGTAATGGATGTGGAATACTCCCAATAGAAATATATGTTCTGATATAAATTTTAAAAAAGTGTTTCTATTAAGAAAAAACATGTTAGAAAATTGCATAAAAAGTGAATTAGATGTTTTCTTCATATGTAAAAGAAACACTATGCCTTGGAAATGGCATATCTTCTCAGCAGTGGATTAGGAAGGAGCAGTCATTCTTACTGGAACCCAGGAGAGGGGAGAATAAGACATTTTCAGAAATTGCTAAATCTGATTTTTTTTTAATTTCTTGTGATATGACAGATCATTTTGTCTGTGCTCACACTGATCAATGTCTTTCCTTACAAGTAGTTCCACTAAAACTATAATATATTCACTTAGGCAAAAAATACCTTCAAAATGCCATATACACATACAAACAGGAAGAATTTGCCACCACCTAGCAGCATTATTTCACAGCCTTTCCTTTGAACAGTGTAAGATGCTTTTGGATTCTGTCTACTGTGAAGCTGTTCATAAGTAATTGCTCTTCATTTTCAAACTAATAGCTTTCCATGGAAAACAGAGATAATGAACAGAGTATTCTTGCCATGTCAAAAGTAGTTCATTGCTGTAGTGATTCAATGGAACACTTGTACAGCTGGAAGACCTCTGCATTTGTGTTGAGTGACAATATTTGCCTAACCTTTGAATAAGTTTCTGTAGATGTACTAATTTTATTGCTGTGTTGCATTTGAAAGGCTCAAACTATAGCTAGAATACCCAGAACATTCATTTTTCCCTAAGTATTTATCACAATAAGACTGTACTACAAGTTCATTTACTTCTGAGAACAGGAATATCCGCCCCTTATTAATTTTTTTCTGAGGAAATAGAGCAGACCTCCTTAAGGGACTGATAAGCTCTGTTTCTAGCGATAACTATTGTCTGTATAGATCTGGGAACTAAGTATTTTGTTTGTAACCTAGACTAGTCATTATTTTACAAGGCATATCTCTTCCATAGAATAAATAGACTTTAAAGTTTCTTCCTGAAGGTAGAGATATATGAAGATGCATCAATAAACAGCAGCACTTTTCAGGTTCCAAGTGTTTGTAGAAATAAATTTTCTTTTTATATATGATTTGTCCTTATGGAAGTATCCCTGACAAAATTTACCATAAATAATTGTCTAAGAAGAAATCGTTGAATCATAGACTGGTTTGGGTTGGAAGGGACCTTAAAGCTCACTCAGTTCCAGCCCCCTGCCATGGGCACGGACACCTTCCACTAGACCAGGTTGCTCCAAGCCCCATCCAAGCTGGTCTTGAGCACTGCCAGGGATGGGACAGCCACAGCTTCTCTGGGCAAACTGTGCCAGTGTCTCACTACCCTCATACTGAAGAAATCACTGTTTTTTCGTATTTGTATTCTATATCATCAGGTCTAGAAAGCTAATGGGAACAATTTCAAATCCTGGAATTTGCTGCCAAAAAGCCAAGTATGATCATTTGCTTCTGTGTTATGCTGCTCCCATTGTAAAAGATTCCATTCTGTTGGGATTATGTTAATTCAATACATTCATTAGAGAGGGACACAAGTGAGCATGCATGAAATATGCCCTGAACCAATCCTTGGCTCTGACAATACTTTAAACTATTGCTTCTGTAAGTATGCGTAAGTTATGTTTGAAAAGATGCCAAGTTACTCATACATTTTGAGGATTTTACTAGCTGCTGCTTAAGTACACCAGGACATAGAATTCATGACCTCTCTCTTTATTATCCTATCTCCCCTGGTGCTTTAAACTACAGATACCATCTTCTTCAAAGACTTTAAAGCGCTGGAACCAGTTGACAGTAGTTGAGCTTGGCAGACAGTCACTGAGTTAAGTTTGCACCCAAACTCAACACTATGCTTGTAATAAGCAAAAACAAACCACAAAATTTTTGGAGGCAGTAAGATCTTGACATGTTCAATTTGTGATAGAGATTGAGAGTTGGTAGGAAGGTTGTGAAGTTTTGTAAAATTTCATAGGCTTGAAGGTAGACAGAAAAGTCACTAATATCTGCAAATTACATTTTTTTTTTTTCCCCCCACAAAACTTTAGAAATATAAATGAATCATTCTTTTACTTTCCTTGCACATTCATCTTTAGGGTTTTGCCATTTATCTATGCAGAAAAAGATAGGTTTGCAAATAGAAACTTTGGTACAGATAGCCAGGAAAATTAATTAAATGTATTTTATAGCATACACCTACTGTAACCAGTAATGCTGATTGTTCAAAGCAAAGAATTAACATCTTAGATCAAACGGGTGAATATAGGATTATTATAGAAGAGCAGAGGTTTTTACTTATCTAGACTCTTTTCCATCAGAAATACCTATTTGATCCAGCTGTATGCCCTTCTGCACTATAAATGGCTTGCCTGGTTTTGTTGGTTTGAGGTTTTGTTTTGTTTTTTTTTTCCTCTAGACTAAGCAGTATCAGGACACTGTACATTGTTTTCCAGCTAAAGTATTAGTAGCTATAGTTGTTATCAGAATTTCACTTCCTTTCTTTTCTTGGAGGGTTAGCTGTCAGATGATAGTATTGTCCTGCGTTCAGCAGTAGCAGTCATTTTTTCTTCTTCTTAGTAGCTGGTGCAGTGCTGTGGTTTTTGACTTTCAGACTGGGAACGGTGCTGATAACACCGATGTTTATAGTTACTGGTCAGAATGTTTAGGCTGACCAAGGACTCTCTGAGCC
>JAVHNF010045546.1:0-15514 GCA_034783455.1 Micropsitta finschii
AAGCACAGATGTGCCACCTGTTCACAAGTAGTAGCCACTCCTAAAAGCAAGTATGAAATAGTACATAGAGACTGATTTTGGATAAAAAGTAAGTTCTGGATATAACTGAGCAAAGAAGCAAGACGGTGACATAGCAAGACCACTGGTATTTGTGACAGTAACAAGAATGGGATAGTATAACAAAACCATGTATAACCATGAAAAATACTTAATCGGAGCAGCAAAAAAAAAAAAAAAAACCCAGAAAAAAATATTTCAAAGGAAGTTATGAAAACTCATCTGGTTTTGTATTTCTGTGCACTGATATCCTCAATAAGTTCCTAAAATTGTTGTAGGGTAAAGTTCCATAACAGTAATAAAATGGGCATAATAATCTAACAGTATTCTTTTCTATCACTGTTTTCAAATATTCTGTAAGTAAAGTTGAAATTTCTGTAATTATGGAGCATTATGACCATTTTGAACTTCACTCTGGTTCATGTTAATTACATTTTTTGCTATGTGAAAGTGTAAGCCATTGGGATTTCAGTTGATATCCTGAAGTATTTCAATGAAGTCTCACCTTGTAGGAGACTGACTGTGTTCAGGTTAGGTCAGAGAAACCAAGCAGTTTGGTGTGGGTTTGAGAGATGGCTTGATTTCATGAACTGTATCAGGGCTTGCTTGATTTAATTCACAGGTGAGTAATAATTAGCAATGGTTCCTAGATCTGTAATGGCAGTTTCTGAAAGATATTTTGTGGTCATTCAATAGATCAGGTGTTGTCAGGGGTTAGACCCGTGGAGCCAAATTAAAAACCGAACTGGAAGAGAAGCATCATACAGGGAGGTTTTTAGAGTAGCTTCTGGAGAAGAATATTGCCTAGATTAGTTCCTGAAGAAGACTGTTCCCTTAATACAAGCAAATAATGTTCCATAGGTAAGCCACAAAACACTAACTGGTCTGGTTTGACAGGTGAATCTGCTCCTTGCAGTCCCTTTTCACTGAATCCTCATGGTTAACCTACAGCTATCTGAATAAATTAGTTGTTTTAAAGATAATGGCTCTTATCTGACCTTTCTGCTGAACTGTCTTAGCCTGATTTCTACTTTTCCTATTCAGCTATTAAGGTCAACGAACAAAACCACCTTGCCAGAATAAGGTCCCCTTTTCTGCAGTCTTCCTTTAAGATCTCACTTTTCTGTTATTATAATCATACTATTAAAATAAGCGTGCTTTCTGCTAGGGGATGAAAGCCTCAGTTCCAAGACACATCATCCTCTGCCACCATGTTTTGGTGCTGTGGTTTATGCCAAGGCTGGTGGAGAGGAGAAGCCAGATCTACAAGCCCTCAAGGGAAGGGTGTGCGCTTTCCTGCGGTACACATGCCAAGACAGGATGTTGCTATGTTTAGCTTGGGTTCCTCTTGGAAAATAAAATATTTTCCATAAAGTATCTTCCATAAACACCAGGTGAGTCTTTGAAATCCCATCCAGAATGCTATGATTCCAGTAAAAAGCACAGTCAAAAACCAAGATGCTGTGTAGCATGTTGGAAACACATGATGGGAAAATGCATAAAGCTTGGAAAATCAATTGGTTTGGGTAGTAAAAGACAGCCCTGCAATTAACAAGTCAGCAAAATGGCAACCTGCAAAACAGTAATGCTGCTACCTCTTAAATCGCTGAGTACCTTTCATCAGCCTATGGTGCCTACCTTTCAAAAAGGATAATTGGTGGTCAGAGAGGTCACAAAAGGTTTAGAAAATATTTGTGAGGCTAATTCAGAAAAATATATGTAGCAAAATTCATGGTTAGTTTGCTTCTATGAAAGATGATTAATATTCTATAGCAGTCTACAGAGCACTGAGACTACTGCTAGATGGCTCTCTAACCTAACAGAAAATTCGAATACACAGTGGTTGGCAACTGAAGTGAGACAAAGTGACTAAGAACTGAATTCCAGCTCCCAGCAGTGAGGATAATTGGTTAATGGGATGACTAATTGCAGGGAGAGCATGAGAACTCTGACTTGAATCTTGATTAGAAACCTGGCACACATTCTCAAAATGCGGTATAGCCCAAAGATGGGTTCTGGGCTTGATGCAGAAATTTCAACGGAAGTTTTAAGTCTGCTCTGTAGAGGGCGAACTTCCGTCTCTGAAGTAAAGCGGTTATAGGAGAACAACCTCTGAGCTGGTAAGTATGGTTGTGTAGACTACCTAGTAGGAATAAGGGATTTTGTTAAGTTACACAGGTGATGCTGAGACTGGATAAATGAGCTTTGCACAGTGACAGCAGTCACTAGAAAGCATATGGACATGGGTGTTTACTAGAGGTGAGCAGTGCAGAGGAGGCAGCACAAGACTGCTGTGCCTTGTTGGTTTTGTGCTAAAACACCCCTGCTGCAACAGGTCAGCCTAAGGTGCCCAATGTGGATTACAGGGCTGTGCTGTCTCTGGCTCTGATCTTTCATGAAACATGAAGTACTAAAAGGATCTGCTATCATCTGTGGTCTCAACTTACAGCTTGGTACTTTTCTCTTTCCTTTGTGGTGGCAAGTATCATCTTGTATCAAGTATCACTGGTTTGGATACCTTGTCTATGATAGGACACTTACCTTTTTCCATGTACCTCAAGGTCCTATCTGACTGTCATCAGTGGTCTGTTTTCTTCCACACTTCTTTCCTTTTTGGAGTTCAGAGCCCTTTGCTTGCCTCAGATGCATATTGTAGCTGAGCTTACACACCAGTAATTATAAATAGATGTAGTGGCATAGCCCAGAGAGGCTGTATTGGCTTTCAAATAAAGGCTTTGTTGTATAGCTGCTTTCCTTAGGTCAGAAAGGCAGTGTTTTTCATGTCATGCTGTTCTAGTGTCTGGAAAAATCATCTGGAGCAAAAGTGAACCTTCTCAATGCCACTTTGATGGGCATCTGAGGTTTCCCGAAATGCTGACGTCTCTGTTAATGCTGACAGCACTTCCAATCATCTCTTCTCTGTTTGCAGAACAGGGCTCAGTCTGGCTTGCTCAAAGACACTTGTTGAGTCTATCCAGCCCATTCTTCATTTCACTTTCTGTGGCTAAACCAGACAACTTTTTTAGGGAAATTTGGAGTCTAGGAATGCATCCTGGTAGGATGTTACTGTGAAGACCACCAGGTTCAGAGAAGAACGGAAGGAGTGACTTTGAAATGTGCAGTCAACTTTCCATCAAATAGGGCCCTGTAATTCTTGCAGTAGAGCTCTGCTCTGTAGTCATAAACAAGAGACACAATGCCAAAGCGTACTTATAGACTTCAAAATCTGTACTCATGAAACAGTCTCTGAAGTATTTCACTTGCAGATGTACTACCTTGACTGCTCTCTGCGATTTTCAGGGACCTGAGCAGCTCCTCCAGCTGTTGATGGCCAGAGGAGCACAAATGTTAGTGTTCCTTAAGAGGCATAGCAAAGAAATGCAGCTGTCTGATGAAGTTGCTCTGAGGACTGGCTGGGGTCTTTGGAGAAAATGAGATTCTCTGACCCTTCAGTAAAGCAGAAGTGAGCACAAAAGCCCTGTTGTTATGCAGTAACCACTATGTTAAATGGATTTTCTTGTTACTGCTGTGTGCTGCAGGATAACGGAGAGAATGGTCAGACACCTGAGATGGAAGCTTCACTGTTTGTTCCTGCTGGTGGTTGAAAATTTACCTTAATGTTTCCAAGCCTCTGTAGCTTTTAGATGATGTAAGCCTTATCTACTTGCTCACAGAAGCACTCAATGGATTTTTGTATTTAAATCTCACATACTGTTCATTGAGTTTGTGAACAAGACCAGTTTCTGAACCATTTGTAGGCTTCATCCATCTGCAAAAACATCTCATCGCAGAGACTCTGCTCACTCCATGGTATATGAATAATGCAGAAGAACTGCTCTGTTGAAGCTGGCTTCATTGTCAGTTTAAGCTGAACATGAATAATTGAATACATTTTCTTTGCAGGAACAAGAACAGCTGCCATCTAAGCTGTTTAACCCCATTTGCCTTCTCATGTTTCTCCTTCAACTCGCTAAAGCCCCTGTGCTTAGCCATGCCATATAGGAATGCATCAAATTCATGTGGGGTTTTTCACTTGCTTGAGGTTGTCTCACAAATAATCTGCTGTGCTTCTTAAGCAGGCCAAAACGAGGGCCAGTTACAATTATTTATCTCCAGCTTTAACTCTATGGCTGCTGGCTCCCTGCAGGACTCTACTGGACTTCAACAGCAGGGTGCTGGGCAGCTAGTGAGTGTCTTCACAATGCTAAACATTCAGCAGTGAGGAATTTCATTAAGACATGTCAAGAGATTAAATATTTAAGCAGTTGGTGTGGAAACTATAGAATTAATATCCTGTCAGTTAAGCCTTCAAAGCTATAACTGACTTCCCCATGGAGCTTGGGCACAGTTAGCCCCATTAGATGAGGGGAAGTAAACCTGTGATGTCTATTTATCATGTATTTCAAATGGAACATGTAGGCTTGAAATCATGGGAGCTGCTCTACCAAAATGAACTTGCCTGTCCATTGAGAAATTCAGTGTTTATAGTTATCTACTTTTAAACAAAATTGTTTATGCATGGAGAGCATGTGTAGCAGATATTCTAATTAGGTGTAAGGTCCATGATGGGGAAACCTGAAGCGAGCAATTTTTTTCTTGAAGCCTGATATGGGAGTGTTAGGAAATCATGCAAAGGACCTGTAAAATGTTCATTCTAGGTACAGTGGAAAAGCATTTAGAGTATCATAGAACTTCTCACCTTCAAAACGCTCTTACTTGTAATTGCCCAATTATGTTCCTTTGATACAGTCATTTCACACGTATACTTGCAAATGTTATATATTAAAGTGTCTAACCTTGGGAGTATACTATTATAACGAATGTATCTTAAGATGTGTTTGTATTTCCTAGCTTTATTCCTTAGAAATCTTGTTCCTATTTGGTTAGTAAGTACCTCTTTACATGCTGTTTCTGAGGTAAATTTCCTCATATTTGTGTTTGTTTTAACAAGCCAGAGCTGACATTTTCTACTTGCAATGCATTTCCCTCCATGGTAGATGCTTTGTCCAGCAAGAAATGTACTATGTTATTAATGAGTGGATAAGTAAATTCATAAAACAAACGTGATCTGAGTAATAAAAGCTATACTTAGTGATAGAGCTGTTCTGCATGTTGTATGTGCTGAATTATACTCTACTTTTCACATACTTAAAGTGACGGAGACTGATGAGCAGGTAGCCATTACAGCTATTTAAGCTGTCTCTGAAAACAGTTTTCTTGAACAGAGCAAAGGAAACTGGGTGTGGGAAATTCTTCCTCCTTCCAGAAATGTACTTCTAAAATGTTTCATATTTTACATGATGAAATGTAAAAATGGGATTCTGTGGAACTGTTGGCTTATATCATGGCAGGGGTAGAGTGTTCTGTGATGTTATGGGAAGCAGAAAAACAGAGCTCTGTGCAACTGGCTCTGTGTTGGCTGTTGGAGGAAAGCTGTAATGACTCACAACCTACATGATTTTTGTGTCTTATGGTACTCTTCAGAATTGCAGAGTTGTTTGCCAAAACTTCCTTTCACTGCAGCTGTGAAGTTGGCTCTGACCTTTCAACTTCCAAACTGTGTTTTAGTGGTGTCATGGCTTTGACCCTGTGAAATCAGTAGTAAAGCATGAGATTTCTGCTTAAAAAAAAGTAATAAATCTGAATTGCTGAACAAATTTGCTCTGGACAAGAACTATGAGACACGAGCAGGGGACCTAGGATAATCTGAGACCCAGTCACTGCTACGCTACTGCACCAAAATAGCTGGGGGTTGAAACTTCTGCATTTGATGACCTCTGTCATGCCAGTAGTCTGGCCATGGTGAATATAGATACTGCTGAATTACCTTTTCTTTTCCAAGGTCGGCTACAACCAATGCAGAAAATACCCTGTATGTTATTTTCACTTTATGCTGAACAGGGATCTGGTGAGAAGGGCCAAGCTGTCAGATCCCTTCCCACAAGGTTTCAAAGAACTGTGGCTCCTACCAGTAACATTCTTGAGAGGAGTCTGGAAAAGGCTCACTTTCCCAGCCTTCTTGCCACAGAAGGAATTTATTTCTTTTCTAATGAGGAAACATCACAAACCCCTTGAAATCTGATTAAGCTATTAATTAAACATACTGCTTTAAAGTGCTTTTATTAAAAGAATAAGGACGTCTGCCCAAAGCCTTTTTTGTGCAGATGTCTTTGCCTTATCTTGACTTTAAAAAAATCCAGCTAGCTTCAAGCAGCTCATTTACTGAAAGCAGTAAACTGGCTGAGCAGAAGGCACTTAGGAAATTAGTGAGAGAATAAAACTTAAACAGGGGCACTTTAATCCTAAGCTCTAAATAGTAAACAACACTGAAGAGACCAGTGCAACCTGCCTCTTCAGCAGCTGTGCCAGGGAGGTGGAGAGATAAGTGTAATTTAGCTGGGCATGTTGCAGGTCCAAAAGTGATTTGCAGCCCACACAGCCTGAGGTTGTTATTGCAGAAGTAGTGGTAGGCAATGCAGAAGTGCATTTTTACTGGCCTTCAGGATATGCTGAAGTTGTTACTTTCTAGTCAGTGAGTTGGGAAGTGAATGAAGCAGCTGAAGTTATCTAGTGTAATCTAAATCAATGGACTCCCAAAGCATGAAAGAAGCAATTAGCAGCAGCAAATATCTGTGTTTTCATGACATGCAACAGTTCCTTCCTCATGGCAGCAGCAAGCCCTGACTATCATGGTGTCATTAGGAAGGAAGCAGCTTTGTGAGTTCTGCTCAGTGCTAATTTAATGAGGTGCAGCTCAGTAGTGTGGTGCAGGCCTTCAATCATAGTGAAAGGTAAGAAATTCCCTGTAGGCAAGCTGGAAGAATTTGGCTCTGACAGCAACTTACTTCCAGCCAGGTGATTAATTTTCTGTGATGGGTTCTATGGAGACAAATGAACCAAAATGAGTAAACATATATTGCCTGTTCGGCAAACACATCTATCACTAGTTGTGATTTCCACTGCAAACCCAATGAAAGGCTAGAATCTGTTTTTAAATGTGCTCCCCTTTTCCTGTCTGACACTACTCAGTGGAGCTAAAGTACCTTGTCTGGGGTGAGGAGAGAGGAGTTACCCATTTCCTTCTTGTCATTCATTTGAAATGGTCAAAATTCCTCTTGATAGAGATATTTAAATTGTTGCTTTGGTTAAAGTATGTAAGTTGTCAATTTCTAGATGCTCTGTCTGGGTGCATCTGTAGAACACTAACCATTTCCACTCTCTCTGTTCTAGTAGCATCCCTGGACATATGCATGATTTTCTTCCCCTTCCCAGCAAGACCTAGTGCTCCACATACCCAGTTACTCCCTGGCTAGCTTGACTCTGGTATACATTAAATAAGCAGCAGCTCTGTGTCCATTCTGCTATCCTGGCATATTTGCTAGTGTGTTCCATCTTGGCCTGTCCCACCAACGGCAGACACAATGCACTCACCTGCAAATAGTGTCTGAAAATGTGGTATTGCATGACATATGATACTCATCCTTGTCATCAATGATTAATATTTGTATTCCTATAGTACTAAGATATCACACAGACCTGTAAACAATGTAACAGGACAGTGTAAGCTAAAAAGAGGACATAATGCACCTCTGGCCTCCAAGGGTGAAGCTTAGATGGCTCCAGAAGCCAACTGGCCAAAGCCTTAATTGTGTCCTAAAGTCTGTCGCTATTTAAAGCACAAACAAAAAACACTTCTCAGGCATGCAGATGTGTTCTGCTCTGCTGAGAGTGGTCCTCAGTGCTTGAAGATGTATACTTCAGGTGAGCAGACCAGCATTTTGTTTCTCCTCCAGAAGCTCAGTGTGCGAGCAGATGAAGGGGAAAATTAGAGGACATTGAGAATCTGACCCCTCATTTGCAGGACACAGAAGCAAAGAGTGACTTAGAAGCATCAGTAGAAAATGAGTCTAACTAAAGTCAAGCTGAAGTTTAGCATTTTAATTTCTTTAATTTATTTGAGATACATGGAAATGTAACTTAGTGCCTGACACATGGAGAGTGATTGAGGTTTTTACACCATGTTTGAAGGTGTGAGAAAGACGTTCCATGTTTCTTAGTTATTGCTCTAGCTTTTTAAGTTTTGGTTAATATATCATTTCAGAGAGAGTATGCTTCAGGTGATACTTCCTCACCTAGCTATGGGACTTGAGCATGCAGATCTCAAGTTTGTTGCACACTTTTTCACACACCCTTTAACAAGAGAAAGTAATTTAATTCCTCATAGTAATTGAATTAGGCCAGGATTCAGTCTTTCAAACTGGTACCCTTTCCTTATCCACAAAGTCCCTTAGAATGCACTACTTCTCTATTTTCTTCAGGTTCTTCCTCATTAACAGCAATATCAAATATGTGCTGAAAGATTTCTATCCTATATCATCCTTCACAATGGTAACAGAGGTTTAGACAATATTGAGTGAAAATGCAGAAAATATTCCAGCCTTCACCCTGCAGAACTAATTTTCTAGTCGGTGGAATTGATTTTTCTATTTAAAATTGAAATGTTGGCAACTTCCTTCAGGCTCTTTGCAATTTAAATTTATATGTGTGTGTATGTGTGCACCCCCACATGAGCTCTATCTTTCTGTTTTCTGGCCAGCTTACTATTGACATTTCTGCAGGGATAATATTAGTCTCTCTACATATAGTTCTGAAATGGAACACTAACACATTCTGTTGTGCTAGCAGCTTTTGTTTCCCTTCTCAGGGAAGGTAAAAATTCATTTGCCTGAATTCAGAATTCAATGTGTATTTTATTAGATCTCCATCTGACACAGAATTCTCAAGGTTTTTTGTATGCAGCTGTTGCTAATCTCCTGTAAAAGTCTTGCAAATAAATGGATACAGACTTTTTTTCAAAGTCCCCCTGACTGTGACACCAAAAAAACAACCCACCAAAAAAAACCAAAACAAAGGAACCACAAACACAAACAAGCAAACAACAGCCCACAGAAAAAATAAACCAAAAAAAAAACCCAAAACCACAGAAGTGTATGGCAACGTAAATGTCTTCACTGATGGTGGGCCCAGCAGTATGTATAGGTCTTCTCACATGTGGTGAAGTCTTTGTGGAGAGCGCCCAGACTAGTTGTTCTGATGAAACTCAGACCTCCACTCTAGATATTAGCTACATTGTCAGTACTTCTTGCAAAGTAAGTTACAGTATACTGCCATGGAACTGAAGGCATTTGTCAGATCTCTGATCCCATTTGCTTAATTATACTATTTGTACATATTGCTGTACAGGTTAATAGAAAGGCATATACTCTGAAAGCAGTTCTTGAGACAAGTTACATCTTTTAGAAGTAATTTGGACTAAAAATTTCTACTTCAGTAGATGTGAGCTTATTGTGATATGTTGCAGTACGTAATGAGGAAGCTATTCTTGTGGCCAGTTCAGCAGGCACCCTCACTGAATATCTTTCTGTCTTAATAATTATCTTCTTTACTCTGTTCAAGAGCTTAAAACGTTTCAGACTGTGCATCATCCATTCTGTGCCATTTCTTAAGTATGTGAATTGGTATATGTGCTGGAAGGTTAATAATTCCTCTCTAGTGAATACACTGAGGTTTATGAAGAGTACAACTGTGGCTTTGGTTTTCCTGAAGCATGCTATCAAAACAAGAAAAAGATTGAGATACCTAGGAAATTCTCAAGCATTTCTGTGTACTCTTTACTTGCTCTCCTGAGAACTCATCGAGTCTCAAGCCCTTTTATAACTTGGGCATCTCTCATCCACTGAGTTTATCATATTAGTTGCTTTCTTTTCTTTTTAAACTCACATTATCACCATGTACTGTTTTTCAGTATTATCATAAGGCACAGAAGTAGTAACTGTGTGAGTACACATACCTTACTGTTATTGTTTTCCCACTTTTTTTTTAAGTGCTTATCCTTGTATGGACTTGAAATGTTGGGAACAGTATACAGCTGTGGTGTTTAAGAAGTATTCCTCACCTCACTGCAGGGTTTTTTTGCAAATACCGCTGAGTCACTAAAGCTGTATATAATGCAGGTTATTCAGAGACTGTGCTCGTATTTTACCCACTTTTTCTCTATATACTTATTCCCTAACATCCTTATTGCTAGCATAAAATCTCTAGGACTTCCTGGAGTCTTCCTGACCAAGCAAACCTCACGGGTGGCTCTCTTTTAGGAAGAAATATGTGTGCTCATCCACGGGAAGGTCCACGAGAAGGTAGCAGCTTTTCCAGGATCATTGAATCACCTGTGTTCCCCTGTCCAAGATGCAGAGACAGGGTCTGCTTTGTGGGTCCTTACCCAAAATGGACCCAAATCTTTATTCAGTTTCCCTGGGATTTGGGAGTCCTGTGCTCTAAACCATCTTAACATTATCTGTAAATATTTAAGATGCTGAAAGAGTGATATCAAAGGTCTCAAAAAAACCTGCAGTTTTCTGTAGCATGATCTTTCTAAGGGCTAAACCAGCTAAATTTGAGGTTGGGTGCTGCAGGTATCTGCAGATAATGGGTTACTAAACCTGTTTCTGAAGAGTTTGCTTGTTGCTAGGGTGAGCAGAATAAGGTTGAGGATCTCTTTAAGATAACTTCATTGTCTTCAGCATAGGTGAAACCCTGCCATGGGAAATACTCTATACATAAGTTTCAAAGCTGGTTATAAAAATGGAGTAGAGGATTTCAGAATGAACTTCAATAAAAAAATATAACGAGCCCCATTAATGCTTTTTGCTTGGCATTTCTTTATATCCAAATCCCTTGTCCATTGAAGACTTGAACAGGAAAACATCATTCAAATTGATCCAAAAGAAAACTTTGCCTGTTTAAATGGAAATATTTTTCTTTGGGGCATCTGAGTTTAACTGAAATCCGGAGTTGCCTTATGAGAGTATCAAAAGAGGTAATTCATGAAAACATATCTCTTCAGTGGATTGAGTGTCCTGGCTAAATTTATTCAGTGAGGCATACTAAAAATGTCTACCCTGAGGAAGTGTTGAAGTTGTTCCTTTTGAGATGGAATACATCAGGGCTAGATCCTGAATCGGTTAGCTTGGATTTCTTTATTGGCCATCCACTGTGTACAATTGGCAAGACTCTTTGAAGGGGTTGATCAAAACTGTGATATCTGTGAGCTGATTCTGATCCGAGAGAAGAAAGTACAGTATATGTCACATTAAACTGATTTAAGGCAAACTTTTTAGATTTGTCACTTCTGATCTCACCCTAAAGAATTAGTAAGGAATTTAGCATCAGTCACAAGGAACTTGCTGTAGAATATACCTATATGTTTTAATGACAAATTAGGGAACATAGCCAAACTATACTTCTTCTCTTCCCTGAATATCCTGGATAGAGGGGGTGGGAGCAGTATCCTTTATTCTTCTAGCCAAACAGTTTTGATTTTACAGTTGAGGCTGCATCACCCATCTTGTGCCAACTTCATGCTGTGCTAATATAATTTACCAAACACACAATGCTAAGAAAGAACAATGTGATCCAGAACAAAATCAGGTCCTTTCTAGTTTCTGAAAAAGGAGTTCTGAAGTACAGATTAATTGAAAATGAAATTTAAAGTAATTTAGTTTTGTTCCTTCAAGCAACAAATTAGTTACTGAATAAGGAAGTAGTTGCACAACAGATTACCCTTTGCTTCTGTGGACAGAAGAGTAGCAAATCAGATGACAGAAATGCTGTGAGGAAAATAGTAGGGGAAGCAGCAGATTACTCTCTTTCCTACCAGTGCATTTGTGTCAGTGTAATCTTCTAGTTCTCTGTTGTTGGCTGTAATTACATGTCACAGATTTTTCAGGCTGGGGTGTGTTCACTGCTTCCCTCTGTTAAAGAGAAGGCATGCATGGTGTGTTTCATACACTATACATCAAGGGAAAATGTTTTAGTCTAATTGTAAGTGGTGGGTCATTTTGTTAAGTAAAGAATGAAAAATAATAGCTGCTGCAATTTTGTGTTTCCTAGTGTTGTTAGAAAGAATGTCTTTACAGTTGTACAGGTTGCACCAACGTCATTTGAGCCCTACAGAATCTAGTGGTTTTTCTGGGGTACTGAAAGACCTTTAAGTGTAACAAGTGACTTATTTGACCTATTTTTGTCATAGTAGGGAGCTACATCGGTTAATCAGAATTTATAAGGATTTTTTTTTTATTAACTAAAACAATTGGGCCAACAAGAACTTGGTTCAAGTGAGAGCAGTGTCTGTTAAATACCCACACATCCTTCATGCACAATACAAATGGCACATGACAACTTTTGGGGAATACTTGATCTACCTCATCTCTGGTGCCCAGCTAACACTGTATGTTGTCTCCTAGTACATTATGGACTGTGTTTCTATTATAGCACTTTAGAATTGATGTATCCAGATGGCCCAGAACAGTAGGAGTCAGCCTTATGGAGACTTTCTGAGGGTAGGAGAGTTATCTGTACACATGCCTCAACAACTAACAGCCAAGACATTGTTCCCTGAGGGATGTTTTCTCTCCACAGGAGAGTGGATCTAGTGACCTATTAAGGGCCATGTTGCTCTCACGAGAGAACATGATGGTCAGGGAGTGATTGTTGTTTAGGCAGGCTGCATTCCCTTATAGCCACAATCTGCTAACCAAATGTTGGTAAGTTTACCAGAGCACTTCACTGACAGGTCTGAAATACACACTTGACTTCAGACATGATGCTGTGGCTCTAACTTAGTGTTCACTAGTCCCTAGCTAGACCTATTAACTTCGGTCAGCATAGTCTCCCCACCCAGATCTGCCCTTTAATGAGAAACCTTCTTCACTGTTTCACTTACTGTGAAGGGGAAAAAGGGCAGAAAATTACCATTCTTTTTGATAATATTGTCTTTGCCCAGTTAAATCTCCAAACCTAAATGTGTCAAATGTTTCAGACTAATTGAGTTCTCTGTAGAATGTGTTGTTTAATGTATGTACCTGAATGCTTATGTCCCATTGTTGTGTATGTGAGACTAAATCTTGGTTAATCTCAGCATTTTCAGCAAACTGTTAGGCATCTTGTAATCCTTAAGGGACTATTAGAAAAATCATCATGCTGCAGAAATACCAGCTTATTATATGCATATAAACTGGTAGTCCACCTTACAGTTCTTTCCTGAGCTGTGGATTACACATTCGGTACACAGCAACAGGGATTCTCCGAATGGCATGTCAGGACTGACGGCTGCGTGGCTGCCTGCTGTAATCTCTGTTCTGGAAAAAAATAGCAACTGTTTCACTCTGCTGACATGAAAAATGCATCCTTTCAGCTTTAACAGCTATAAACCGGAGCTGTTATGGTGTCAGGCAGGTTCAGGCTCAAGAGCTGGTGACAGGAGAGATTTGATAGTGGTGGCAACCATCTTGCCATCTGTCATTTCTGATGTAAACCCTCTCAGTTTGATGTCAGCCCTATGTGATGCTACACTCCACGACCAGAGAGCAGAATTGGGCTGGCTTCATTCTGTGTGTCTGAAAGATGGTTTCACGGTTCTTTCCCTGCAAAAAGACCAAACAGCACACAACATAGAGCTGGTCCAGAAATAGAGTTTTCATCCATGGAAAGCTTAAACATTTCAAAATTAGCTCCTGCTCTGGTTCACAGAGACAGAGGCGTACTGAAAGAAAACACTTTCTGAAAGTCTTCGAATTGGAGATGCTGAATTCTTTTAAGCGGAAATTACATCCTTCATTCTGACAAAGGAAAATGAAGGGTTGACACTTCAAATCTTTCCAAATACAAGGTTAAAAAACTGTGCTTTCAAACTCTTTTGAGAATTTGCTGTAATTTTGATGCAAGGCTATTGCTTCTATCCAGGCTTCCCTCTAAACTTCAGTTGTTAAAAATCTCCAAGTTCCTAATGTTCTCTCATATCACATGTGAAAGTTCAGAAATAATTTAAGAGCAAAATTATGCCTGATGCCAGGAAGAAGCAGAAAGACTCTGCTGGTGGTGGTGTTTTTTTTGGTTGTTTATATTCTGTGATGTGGACAGAGGGGGACAGATGGATTTCTTTTGGTATATGCTGTAATAATGATCATAGTGAGGCAACTAGAGATTCATTGTGGGTTAATCTCCAGGATAACTTTGTGTTTTCACAATATTGTTTCTACCTTTAATTCTCTGGAATTACCATTCATTTAGTATAGCTGGTAATACCAGGGAAGAAAAAGTTGTTAGATAATTCCAGGGGTTTGGCATCCTTGTTTTCAGTACTGAAGTGCAATTTTTAAAGTCCATAGGAGCATCAGAGCAAGAATACCAGTAACTTAATCCATCTACTTGTATGTTCTTTTAATTAGTTCCAGTTGTTCAGGTTTTCTATTCTGTTATCTCTAAACCTGCTCTTTTACCTGGTGGTAATGGAATGGCAGCTTGCACTTCTGTAGCAACAATGCATTGTTCACAATATTCGTTGCAATTTTTGTTTACACATACCCCCATCTGTCAGTCCACCTGTGTCATCCCCTATTCTACACCACCATCCCATCCCTGGCAGTGTTCAAGGACAGGTTGGATGGGACTTGGAGTAACCTGGTCTAGTAGAAGGTGTCACAGCCTGTGGCAGGGAGATCAGAACTAGATGATCTTTAAGGTCTCTTCCAACCCAAACCATTCTGATTCTATGATAAACTGTGCCTCTGGACCTCTGAGGTGCTGCCTACACCCTTCCCACTTGCCCATATAGCCCCATCTAAACTCTGACACCACTCAACACTTCCCTGCACCTCACTCCTACCCCATTCTCTATGTTTTGGATTTGTGCTGGAAACAGCATTGATAACACAAGAATGTTCTAGTGACTGCAGAGCAGTGCTTACATAGAGTCAAGTCCAGTGGCTGGCTCATCACACCTCCACACCAATGGGTAGGCTAGGAGTGCACAAGAAGCTGGGAGAGGACAGCTGACTCCAACTGACCAAAGGAATATTCCATGCTCACCTGATGCACTGGCAGCACAGTTCATCCTGCTTACAAAGTATTGCGTGTTGCAGGCAGCAAAGTGCAACTGAAGCCACTTGCTAGCAGGGGCAGAGAGTGCAGAGCTATGCTCCTGTACAGAGCGAAGATGAGACCTCCTGGGCTCCATGATCATTTGCTAAGGGCATCTATACACCGACATGCCTCCTTGCTTTCCCTGCTTCATGTCTAATTACTTTGGCAGAGGGTAAGGTTGCAAGTAACATCGTGCAGTGCCTTTTATCTAAGTGATGAGTGCAGCATGGGAAGCCTTGTGTGTGTGCAGGATTAGGAGAGCAGATTATTGATAGCACAGAGGTGAGGAAGGGCACAAACAACACAACAGTCCATATAGAATAACTATTTCTTACCACTCTAAAGTGAAAATAAAAATAATTAAGCAATGGTCTCCTTGTTGCTAGAACAACCTAAAAGAAACTCATGCTAGGAAAAGTCCAGACAATTTCTGAGACCCTGTATTGCCAGATGAGTACAAAGCCTTCAGCCTCTAAGT
>JAVHNF010045549.1:22520-40561 GCA_034783455.1 Micropsitta finschii
TAAACAGGGGAAGTTTAGGTTGGATATAAGGAAGAAATTCTTTACTGTGAGGGTGGTGAGGCACTGGAATGGGTTGCGCAGGAAAGTTGTGAATGCTCCATATTGGCGGTGTTCAAGGCCAGGATGGATGAAGCCTTGGGTGGAATGGTTTAGTGTGAGGTGTCCCTGCCCTTGGCAAGGGGTTTGGAACTAGATGATCTTAAGGTCCTTTCCAACCCTAACTATTCTATGATTCTATATGGACACCTGTGGGATAGGTCAGATGCAGAAAGAGGAAAAGCATTTTCCTTCATGTATGAGACACCAAACTGCAGGCAGACAGCTTTCCCAAACTGCCTAACAAGATCACATATTCATTTCTCTCCACAGATTCATTTTACCAGGTGCCTTTCTGGAGTGGAAGACACTAAAAGTAACCACTTATATCAATACTTGTGAAAAAGAAAGATTTTCTTTTCTGAAAACCAAACTCTGAAGTTCTTCACTTGAAGACTGCAGATTAGTAGAATTTTCTACAATTGCAAGCTTTGCTAATCCTTTTTCTTTTGTTTTCAAGCTTCAAAAGACCTAAGTTAAAAGCCAGTATTTTTTCTTTCCCAGTTGCCATTAATGTGCAGGAGAGTTTGAAGAGGGGAAGACCATAACACCTGACCCAAAATACACAAGATTTCACAGAAAAAGGCCAATCTTTTGAGATGAGTTCCTCTTAAGTTCCTATTTAATTGCAACAGAGAAAGAAAGACTACCTTATCCTTCACAACACAGTTGAGTTCTTTCTGCAACTCCAACACCAGCTTCTCAGAGGCTGCCAGTTTTTCAGCCATCTCCGTGACCTTGTTTTGCAGCTGCATGTTTTCCTACAGACAAAGGGAAGAAGATTCTTGGGATATTGTGGATCCTCACATTGCAGGAGGAAGCTGTAAAACAACTGGCATGTCAAACACAGCACAGCTCCCAGTAGATCCTGCTTCAGCCAGCATGCTGCTGATACACACATGGGCTGGTGTTTGATTTATCTCCAAAGGACAGACATAGGAATGGGTTTTGCAGAGTAACAGCTCACAGCCCCACAGGCTCATCTCCACCTCTGCTTCACAAACCTATGCTTTCCCCACAGCCAACAAAAGCAGCAAGTCCTGAGCTGTCTCCATCTGTACGTGTACACTGAACAGCACTGGGAAAATCCCAGGCACATAGACAGTATTACCTTTGCTTTTAGCATGGTCCCTGGCACAATTTTAGCCTCAGCCATCAGGTGTTCAGGTGTTGGCAAGGGCCAAACCACTCCTGACATACAACATGGGTGTTTAATAATGTCATGGGAAGGGAAAAAGTTCTGTATTTAATTCAATAGTATGGATGTGTCTGATGACTTTTCTGCATAAAACTTCTTCCTTCCTAGAAAGAGCAACACAAACCATTCATCTTTATCAGCCCCTCTGCTTTGCCTCTTCCGAAGAAGTGAAGATGTTCACCAAGGCAGTTCTACTTACCTTCATGGTGCGGTTCAGTCTCCCTTGCCAGCTGGCCTCTTTGCCCTGGAAGAGCCGTGTATCAGCCTCCAGCTTTGCTTGGTGACTGACTGCTTGCTGCAAAAGCAGGTCTTTTGCCTCTGTTTCTGCCTGAAAATCGCTGGGGGGAAAAGCAACATGGTTGAGGCACGTGGAATGTGATCTCAGATGGCCACAAGGTCCAGAAACCCCCTCTCAGTAGACTGTATGTGGCTTCAGAGACTTTTTTCTCTGCCGCTGATACAATGGCAAAACAAGTGGGAGATTCATAAGAGGATGGGAGGGAGAGGCTGCCCGGAACAAGAAAACATTTTCACTGCCCCACCAAAAGGACCCCTCCTACCTGAGCTTGCTCTGTGTGTGCTCAAGAGCAAGGTACTGCTCATTCAGCTCCCTGCTGAGCTGCAGGCCGCGTCTCTCCGCTTTCTCCAAGTCCAGCCTCGCCTTGTCCCTCTCCCTGGCGACCTGCCTCACCTGGATCCTGCAGGCATGGTGAGCACTGCATTAAGAAACATCTCAGGCACCTCGGAGAGGCCTCTTTTTACAGGGAGCAACACCCTTACTTGAGGCACTGCAGTTTGTATCTGTACGACATGAGAGCTGCACACTGAAGCCCACTCCTGGAAACCGTAAGTGTGTTGTCCAACGCTGCAGGCAGCTCTGCCAGGCTCACCTGCTCCTCCACGTGTAACTCAGCCTCTGCAAGGACAGCACAGCCTGAAATCACTCTCTCCCTCATCTAACAGTGCAACAGGACTTCTTTTGTTACACCACTTCACCACCCTCCAGTCTTTCAGAGATCTCTCTCCCATCTCACACAGGCTTAGATCACATTTATCCCAGATTTTCCCCAGCCCTAGGGTGTCCAAATCCTGCCACCCCATCACAAACCTGACTGCAAGTGCTTCATCCACACTGTCTGCCTGTTTGCTGCAAGGCCTTGCTGCTCACTTCACCCACCAAGACAGCACCAGAGGCCTTGAGGATCTCCTTTAAGTTCCAGGCCTCACACGGCAGTAAGATCAGGCTTTGCAAATCTAGTGCTAATGCTGGAAGGATGCGCTGATTCCCTGTGCACTCTCCTCTGAGGAAGAAAGTAGCAGATGTAAGTCAGTGGGGCAAAACTGGTAGAGAAAAACTGACAGCTTTGGATACTGAAAGGACCCTCATTAGTATTAGAGAATGCTCTAGAAACAACCCCAAGCTGCCTGGAAGGAGGTGTCCTGAGCTGCCTTTAAGGCAGCCATAGGGAGCAGTTTGGCAGGCTAAGACCATGTGCTTTTGTCTCCCTGCTAAGCAATGAAAACTCAGTATCCACAAGAAAGCCCAACATAGAACATGAGAAGGTCTTGTGAAAACTGTTAAGATTGGGATTGCCAGACAACATTCTGTTTGCTCTAGAAGCTAAATTTGGGCTGAGATCAGCTTCAAAGGTAAATGAGATTCAGCCAAGCTGAACTAAAAAGCAGAACCCAGGAAGCCAATACAGAACTGGTGACATCTCCCAAGGGCACTGATATCATACCAGGTTTGAAGAAGCCTGTCTTCAGAGAACTCTTACCTCAAAGTATTTAGCCAAAAGAACATGAAACATTTTTTTTTAAATTTTCCTTTTTTTTTTTCGAACAGTTTTGCTCAAGACCCTGTATGGAGCTGTCCTGGCTGGCAGGGCGATGACAGCCAACCCACAGCACATTCCAGAGTTGCAGATCATAGAACCATAAAATCAACTGGGTTGGAAAAGGCCTTCAGGATCATCAAGTCCAACTGTTACCCTAGCACTGCCAAGGCCACCACTAAACCATGTCCCTGAGGGCCTCATCCACAGTTTTTGCACACTTTCAGGGATGATGATTCCACCACTGCTCTGAGCAGCCTGTTCCAGTGCCTGAGCACCTTTTCTGAGAAAACTTTTTCCTAACATCCAATCTAGACCTGCCCTGGTGCAGCTTGAGACTGTTCCTCTTGTCCTATCACTTGTTACTTGGGAGAAGAGACCAGTCACCTCTTTTCTCCATCCTCCTTTCAGGCAGTTGTAGAGAGTCCCCCCTGAGCCTTCTGTTCTCCAGGCTAAACACCCCCAGGTCCCTCATCTGTTCCTCATCACATTTGTGCTCCAGAACCTTCACCAACTCCATTGCCCTTCTCTGGACCTGCTCCAGCACCTCAATATCTCTCTTGTAGTGAGGGGCCCAGAACTGAAAACAAGATTTGAGCTGCGGCTTCACGACTGCCCAGTACAGGAGGATGATCACTGTCCTGGTCCTGCTGGCTACACTACCGCTGGCACAGGCCATGATGAACATGATACAAGCTGCTCATGTTCAGCTCCGTCAACCAGCACCCCCAGGTCGTTTTCCAAGAGCAGCTTCCCAGCCGCTCCTCCCCAGGCCCGTAGCAGTATACGGAGTTCTTGCGGCCCAAGCGCAGAACCCGCCACTGAACCTGGTCTAACCCCACCACACGACCCCGCCGCACGGAAAGCACTCACCAGCCCCGCGCATGCGCCAATCCCGACCCTTGCGCATGCGCCAATCCCGACCCTTGCGCATGCGCCAATCCCGACCCTTGCGCATGCGCCAATCCTGCTCTGATCTCGCCCCGCACATGCGCAAGCATCACGCAGTCTTCCCGCCCACCCCCCTTGCGCATGAGTACACTTCACAGCCCGCCCAGCCACGGGCCCTTCGCGCATGCTCAGTGGCCTCTCGGTTTGCGGCGGCGGCGGCGCCATCGGCTGTGTGTGAGGGGGTGCGTGTCGCGGGAGAGGGCAGCCCTCAACCATGTCGGGTTCAGCGGGGTCCGGCGGCACGACAGGCTCGGCGCGGAAGCGGCTGATGAAGGAGGAGGACATGACGAAGGTGGAGTTCGAGACGAGCGAGGAGGTGGACGTGACACCCACCTTCGACACCATGGGCCTGCGAGAGGACCTGCTGCGGGGCATCTACGCTTACGGTGTGCGGCTGGGCGCCGGAGGCATGGGGCGGGGGGAACGGGGGCATGTGGCCGGGGGGTGCTGAGGCCTGTCGTCGGGGCCGGCACCCGGATGTCGGGCAACGCGCTTGCGCGGTGAAGCCGCCGATATCTCGGTTCCGGCGCTGCCCCGCTGATGGTAACTGCGATTCCGCAGGTTTTGAGAAGCCCTCGGCCATCCAGCAGAGAGCCATCAAACAGATCATCAAGGGGAGAGACGTGATCGCCCAGTAAGTGGGGCTGCCGGCGGGGAGGCGGGGGAGCGTGTGCCGCGAGGAAGCGGCGAGCTCGGGGAGGGGGAAGCACTCACAATCGCTGCCTTTAAGCTAGAAGCAAGGTCTGGCACTCATCGAATCACAAACTGGTTTAAGTTGGAAGGGACCTTAAAGCTCATCCAGTTCCAACCCCCTGCCACAGGCAGGGACACCTTCCACTAGACCAGGTTGTTCCAAGCCCTGTCCAACCTGGCCTTAAACACTGCCAGGGATGACACATTTACCAATTCTCTGGGCAGCCTGTGCCAGGGTCTCACCAGTCCCATAGTGAAAGACTTCTTTCTTACATCTAACCTCAGTTTCACCTGTTTAATTTTTAATCCATTACTCCTTGTCCTATTGCTGTTGTCCCTGTTAAAGAGTCCCTCTCTGGCATCCTTGTAGGCCCCATTCAGATATTGGTCATGATCTCATGTTGCTGTATGGGAGGACTACGGAAGTCACATCATGATCAAACAGGGTGAAAGCGGCTAACATGCACGTAAGACAATGATACAAACAGTTGTTAATGTTTCTTACGTTTAGGTAATAAAGGTTTGGTCAGAATGTGTTGAGAACTGTGTGTTCTCAAACAGTAGGGCTCTGAAACTCTTGGGAATGTTTTCTAGCAAAGCCAGGGAGGAAGAGAGACAACTGCAGTCTTAAGGAAAAAAGTAAACAGAAGAAAACCTATTATGTCTTTAGAAATACAGGATATGCATGACACTGAAAAAGAAATCTTTCTAGGTCACTAGTGGGAATTGCTGACCTTCCAAATTGTATTGGTTTATCAACCATTTACCTTAAAAAAAGAATTATGAATTGTAGGAATTTTAAGTGTTGGTATGATAAGGAGTAGAGATTCAAAAGCTGAGGACCCTGCAACACAGTGCTCTGTCTCTGGTACCGTAGTTGTCAAAGCTGTTTGTCTGCCCATCACGCTGCGACCATAACCTCTGCAATGGAGACAGGCTGAGAGCTGGGCTTGTTCAGCCTGGAGAAGAGAAGGGGGGACCTTAGAGCAGCTTCCAGTGCCTAAAGAGGCCGACAAGAAATCTGGAGAGGGGCTTTTGACAAGGACATATGCTGACATGAGGAGAGGGAATAGCTTTAGAGTGACAGGAGATTTATATGAGATACTAGGATTAAATTCTTTACTGTGAAGATCATGAGGCACTGGAAAAGGATGCCCAGGAAGCTGTGGATGCCCCACTCCTGGAACTTTGGATGGGTCTTGGAGCAACCTGGTCTAGTTGGAGGTGTCCCTGCTCATGGCAGGGAGTTGGAACAAAATGAGCTTTAAGGTCCTTTCCAACCTGAACCATTCCTTGATTCTATGATACATTTGTCAGAGAGTTGGCAATATAGACTTCTTTACAGTGAACGAATGGCAAAGAGCAGACGGGTGGAATATAGTGAAATTGCCTGAATTGTTTATCCAGACTTCCAGAGTGTTCACCAAGCATCTGTTTCTCAGGTCACAGTCAGGAACAGGGAAGACTGCAACATTCTCCATCTCTGTTCTGCAATGCCTGGATATACAGGTAATCTCATAACGTGGTAAAAGTTATTTTAAATAACTATTATTTTAAATTGCTAGAGTCTTCTTCAGAAAAGCCTTAATTTTTAACATGTATAAATGAAATTTCACATTGAAATCTTTTAGTTATGGGCAGTGAACCTCAGACAAACATCTGGCTGAAAATTTCACCAGATTCTGAACAATTTCACTGTTAAACCCACCCTGTTTAACAGTGCAAAATCTGTTCTGATAAAATCTTGTAGTTACAAAGTTGGCTATAACAGCTGATCTCTTTCACGTATTAGAGGGCTAAATTAGTCTCCCAGCAGGCAGAATTGTCCTCAAATGATCCTAACAGCATCAGCATCCTGTCTGAACAGTTGGCACGCATTGCATGGCATCAAACCTGGATTTTTGAGTCACAAATGCTTGCTTTTGTTATAATTGGGAGTGTCATGTCCATGCAATTGCTTTTTAATTACAACTTGAGTGTGTACATGCTGTTGAACAAAATGATGATTTTTTGTGGGCCTTCTTAAATGAGGCTTAGATTGTTATTTACCCCTTAGTGTCTGGGATATAAAATAGATGTTGCATGTTCTGTGTTAAAAGTTGTTCTTTTTGCTTAATTTCTGTAAAGTGCTTATAATATTTTTCAAGCACGACACTATCCTTGTGCAATGCAAGGGTTTGATCTGAACATACAAAATTAAAGTGATTTAAATTTGTTTCTCTCCTTTTGCAATAATACACATGTGTATAGTTGTTTTCAGAAATTAGGTTTAATTGAAAAATAGCTCTCAAAGAACTACGTAAATCTTGTCAAAAGTAACTTCACTAAAAGGCTGTTACTGTGTAAATGCTCTCTTTGGGAGCAGCTTTTTAGGAGTACTGGCCCTTGCAAACACTAAGTTTTAGCACAAAGTTCCAGTTAATCATTCAGACGTGACATTTCAGAGCACTGTGGATCCATAGTCTCTCTTGCACGTGGATATCTGCCCTGTGATTAACTGCTGTGTGATCACTTGTTTTAATCAGGTTCGTGAGACCCAGGCATTGATCTTGGCACCAACTCGGGAGCTGGCTGTACAGATTCAGAAGGTAGAAGCATTTAAATCACCATCTGTAAAGCATTTGCAAGGCTTGAGGCTGATCCTCAGGTGTTCCCCAGCAGAGCTCAAAGCTGCTGCTTTTTAAGGACAGCACTTTTAGAGCAGTTGTGAGCCCCTCAGGAACTGAGTTCCCATAGTTTGCAAACCTGCTTTTGAGGAGGTTTGGGTAACAGACGTAAAATATCCTAACTGCTTGTGCTTATATTTCTTTAAAAACCCACTGTCTGACAGACCTGCATCCCTTCACAAATACAAACTTCACGGGAGCTCAGTTATTTAAGCCATTCCTTTGTATCAACACAGGGTCTTCTTGCTCTGGGAGACTACATGAATGTCCAGTGTCATGCCTGCATTGGAGGGACCAATGTGGGCGAAGATATCCGAAAGCTGGATTATGGGCAGCATGTTGTTGCTGGCACTCCAGGCCGTGTGTTTGGTAAGGCCATGTGGGAGGCTTCAGACCTGAGTTGAGCCATGGGAATTGCCTGCAACTTTCGTGAGCTTAGATTTGAAATAACATGAAAATTACATTAATCTGGCGCAATTAATGTGAAGTATAACAAGGTAGAAACTTACTTTAGCAATGTTTGGAAAATACTAGAGAGAAATCAATGGGGATAGTATGTGGATTTTCTCTGCTGCTTTTCATTGTTGACATGTTTCTCCGTATGGTGGCATGGGAACAAAGAGTATTTTTTAAGGAGAAAATGCTACAATCCCAGGATATACTTCAGAATCTTGGGGGAGAAAGGAGCTGGGTCTACTTGAATATCAAAGTCAGGTGCACGTTTTCTGTGTACTGACCATCACTTTCTCTTTGTTAAAATTGGGTGCAGTTGTAACTGGTACTTCTGGTTTCATTGCATGAAGTTTTTTATGTTTACTTTTGGTGGCAGGTACCACAGTGATAGTGTTAACCGTCAAGCTCCCATCTTCTGGATCTCTGAGAGTCAACACTTTCCCTTACACAAGCTCCTGTCATTGGGAGAACTCAGAGCCAGTCTCCACAAGTGAAAAATAAATAATTAACAGCTATAGAACTGGTCTGGCTTTGAACAGCAGCAAATAACAAATACTTTCCACTGCAGTATTAAGGGATTACACAGAACTCTGCTCTTCCAAACAGGATGTGGATTTGCCCAGTCTGTTGATGAAAAATTCATGCAGCATTTTGCATTTCTCACATTGTGGGAGACCAGATCACCTGTCCTATGCACTTAGCAAGTGGCAACCCACAGCTTGGACACTAGGAGCTTCCCTGCAGTCAGTGTTCCCTAAGCTGGGCTCCAGAGACATGCCCCTAGATTGAAGGATGCTATGGGCACAGTGTGGTTCTTGGAGTGCCTTCTATCAACAGCTGTCCCTGTTGGCAGCAAGGGAAGGGCATGTCCCTCTCCCACCAGCATGCCCTAGCAGGAGCTGGGAGCAGTGTAGGCTCTCTCGCTTTCAGAGCCTTTCCATCTTACCAAGTGCATTCTTACAGATATGATTCGTCGTCGAAGTTTAAGAACTCGCGCCATCAAAATGCTTGTTTTGGACGAAGCAGATGAAATGCTCAATAAAGGTAAAATATCTGTCTCCCTTTTACTTCTTTTGTCCTCACATCTTTGAGATTCCAGGATGTTCCAGCAGGCAGTCGTGCTTCTAAACAGAAAAAAACTGGTTTAATGTTTTAATTATAGGCTGTAACAGGTTAAGCTACTTCATCTGCCTTGTCTAATTTAGTTGTTGTGTCCTTTTCACTAGCTACAGATTATCATAGAATCATAGAATAGTTAGGTTTGGAAAGGACCTTAAGATCATCGAGTTCCAACCCCCCTGCCATGGGAAGGGACACCTCACACTAAACCATTCCACCCAAGGCCTCATCCAGTCTGGCCTTAAACACCTCCAAGGATGGAGCATTCACAACTTCCCTGGGAAACCCATTCCAGTGCCTCACCACCCTAACAATAAAGAACTTCTTCCTTATATCTAGTCTAAACTTCCCCTGTTTTAATGCCTTGTCCTATCACTACAGTTCCTTGTAGGCCCCCTTCAGATGCTGGAAGGCTGCTATGAGGTCTCCACGCAGCCTTCTCTTCTTCAGGCTGAACAGCCCCAACTTTCTCAGCCTGTCTTCATATGGGATGTGCTCCAGTCCCTGATCATCCTTGTGGTCCTCTTCTAGGCTTGCTCCATGTCCTTCTTATGTTGAGGACACCCCACACGGTGTCTTCACATGGTACTCCAAGTGGGGTCTCACAAGAGCAGAATAGAAAGGCAGGATCACCATGGACATGAGCATTATCTGCTGAGCACATTCCTTTAAGCTCTGCTTTGTGATAAGGTATATGTGCAAATGTGGAGGTAGAAATCCCTGCACATCTGTGCATCTGTAGGCTGTGATCATTTAGGGCAGCTCTTTTTATGAATGGCAGTTTGATGCACAAAATAGTTGTTCTGGCACGCACATGCTGAGTTTATGTGAGCATCTGCCATTATGTTTGTACATCCATCAAATTCTTGTTTGGATGCTTGACCTTTATAAGATGGAGTGTTTGAAGACTTAATATGGAGGTCTAAAGCTTACACAGGTTTTACTTAAAAGACGTTTTGTACACTGTTCTTTCTACTTTTTCTAGGGCTAAGTCAAGCCTTATTTGTTCAAAACTCCAATTCCAGACATTCTATGGACTTAATAAGTCAGGAGGCATGTGTATAGAGAGGTGTCATTCTTCGCTTCCGAGGTACCATACATGGGTTTGTCTGAGCCTTGTATCCTGGGCATGGCAGAAAATATAAGTATTGTCTTTTAGGTGATAATTAGACATTGACTTAGCAGGTGCTTTCAGTCAATTAAAGTGTTCTTTCTAACTGGTGAGGTCTTGTCTAGTTGGTATCCCTGAAATGCCATTCTTCCTTCCTCATGATTCCAGCCATCTATAAGTATAGCAAAGCTCTATCCTGAAGAGCCTTGCTGAGCAGGTGGTTGTATTCAGACTTATGTGCCTTCTTTCTCAAGCTAGTGGTGAGCAATAGATTTGGGGTCCCTATGGCTCATTTCCAAACTCCTAGCAGTGGAATTCCCAGGGGAGGCTTGTTTCTGGCATGCGTGCCTCCCCTTTGACTCATGCACATTTGACACTGTTAGCCCACTGATTGTTCTTGTCCTGGAACCTAAAAATTGTGAAGGGAAGGTAGGAATGAAGACAGGGTGGTTTTCAGCAAAGACTTGGAGATCATTTTTCTCTTGATACAGCCACAGCACAGCTACAAGGCTTGAGCTGTCAGTCAGCTTGCACAGTGGGACAGGACATATTTGTTGGAGAACCTGCTGTCCGTGGTTTATTCCCTGTATCATCCATGTGCTGTAGGGCATAGCTCATAGACACTGCCAGAACTTCTCCTCTGCCAGATTTTTCCAAAGCAGATGGGTTGTGAAGAGTGTATATGTTAAGATATTGGCAGTGGATAGTTAACACTAAGCTGTTAGAGTTTGTGGCTGAATGTTATTACTGAGAGAGGTCCCTTAGTAAAGTGTATGTAGTTCAGGATTTTACATGCATATGAAATCATGGTGCAGATATTTTTATGTGTTAATAGATGTGGACAGTCAGATTGTTTTACCATGGGAAAATAAGGCATGGAGATTAGTGAGAGTGGGATGCTGAGCCTGTGCTTCTGTTTCAGAAGCATGAATGGAGTCTGAGGAACATATTTGGGTAAGTTTTATTCATTCATGCTTTCATGTGAATTAATCAAAGAACATCTTTCTACATTTCTCCTGCATGACCTCAGGTAGGCATAGAGTTGGTGCAGTCACTTTCCTACCAGCTTGATTTGAAATTAAGAGGGTTTAAGGCTTCAGCAGGCTCTGTTGTAGCAGATCACTGCAGGTTCATGTCATCATCTAGTGCGGTGCTTGGTAAGTGGGCATGTCAGGATTTAACCAGCATATCTACATAGTGTAGGAATATTTGCAGACTACAAAGATCAATAAAGCTAAAATGGCATTCAATTTTTTTATTATGGGTATCACAGTATATCTCTTGAAAGAAAGTGATTGGTCTCTTCAAGATTTTTTCTTCTTTGGCTTTTTATTCCTCATGGAATGACACTGGAAGATTCCATCAGAACATGGGTTTGACTTTATTATGAAATGCAGTATTTCAGCTATTAGTGGAGTATTTAGTGTGCTCTGCTATGAAGCCCAGTTTTCTTATATGAATGCTGGTAGAAGCATAGAATAGTTTAGCAGTAATAACAGATTGGAGGATCATCACCAGAAGTGATTGATCGTCTCCTGTCAAAATGAATTTCATATCATGCACTTTCTGCCCAGGGAGTTTTAGGTGTGTGTAAGGGGTAAAAGATATTATTCTGTTTCATTTTATTGTTTTCTTCTTGCTGTTGGCAAATGCCTAACCTGCTGTCTGTTTCTGCTGTATTAGGTTGCAGAGGGAGAAAAATAAATAGTGAATCTTAAGAAAAAACCCCAATCTTTTATTAATAGGGAAGGGATTAAAAACAAGCAAAAATCCATATTTTCATTAAATGTTTCATGAAGTGTCCTTGTTTTGTAGAAACATTATTAAAATACTTGTCAGAGAACCAGGTTCTTGCAGACTGAGCTATTCCTGCTAAATACCAAAGTATTTGAACACGGGGGCCAGAGCGGTTGTGAACATCACCCATTGAGTTTATTTCTTGAGGCAACTGGGACATTTGCCTTGCAGCACCACTCGCACCATCACGGTGGCTGTGCCAACTGGTGAGGAAGGAGATTTTCTGTAAGGCAAACCAGCATTCCTAAAGCAAACAAACAGAGCTGAACTTCACAGAGAGCTTTTTGAAGGCTCCTTTTGTTGGCTGGGAAATACAGTGGGAACATTCGTTCCGTGCTGGAGCCGAGCGCATTCACTGAAGTATTTTACCACCCAACTTCTCAGTACTTTAAAGGCAAGATTAATGAGCACTTTATCCAGCGCATATGAGCTGCCTATCAAGAATATTTTCAACAGTGCACCAGTGATACACTGCAGATAGTGCTGACAGAAGCTAAAGTGAAATGTCATACTTTCAGATCTGATGCTGTGTGCAGTTGGAAGAGGGCCTGTACTGCCTTCAGAGACTGACAGCTAAATCCTTCATTCTTTCAGCTTCCAACATATGGCATGAAGTAGGGTGTGAAAGAAAAATTTCTTTGGATAGGTGCAGAAAATATGTGCAACATTTTTACTGGTTGGCTGCATAAAAAAGATCAAAACAGACGTGTTTTCCGAGAGAAGGAATTTAAGGCTTTGAAACTTGTACATCCAGATTGCCCGTGTTAATGATGGGTACCTGCTTGGAGGAATTAATAGAATTCTCCATAAGCCTAGCAAGGATGCTTGAGAGGAAATGGGTCAGTGGGGCCATGAGAGTTCCCTGTCTGCCCTCAGTTGCCTTGTGGTATAGTTATTGTTAAAATAGAGTTGGAGAGCTCCAAATATGGCTCATCTTCTCTTTACATAAGCAGGAGGTGTCCATGATGCCACGCTGGTCTCTCTGTGTAAGCATAACACTATATGGCTATGTGCATGTGTAGCATGTACTCCTAAGTTATTTCAGGATGGGATAGACTATGAAGCAAAGCAGTCACTTTTAATAATTTATTACCCTGATACAACCCTGTCAAAAATTTGTATATGCTTAGTAGTATGTTGCCTAAAAGATTTCATCTTTGCAACTGAAGCCAAATGCTTCATATAGGTGGGTGGTTTAGCCAGACAGAAGATAAATATCAAGCTTGATTAACTCAAAGTAAACAGATGTTCTCTGATGCCAATATTGCTAAAAACGATATTCATAACTGTATATATTAGAATCAGTGAAATGTATTCTCTCAGGAGATCTGAGCCATCGTGGGTTTGCAGGCAAAGTAACCAGACAGACAAGGAAACCAGTACAGTATGTGATGATAATATAGAGAACATGAAAATGTGGAATTTGGGAATGAAAAAATGAAAAAAAAAAAAGCACTTTTATATTGTCCTTTTATAAGAATTAAGAAAAAAAAGAAAACATACTCATCAAATATGTCCCCTTTTACAAGCCTCCTGCCTTATCCATCTCTCCCTGCCCATCTGCAGTCTGTTCTCTTAATTTTGTATTCAGTAGGACAGGACTGACTTTTAGCTCTGCCTTTGCACTGCCCCCCAGATAACAGTTCCCTAACCCTGTGGTATGGGGTGTGATAATGCTACAAAAGATTTTGCTTGTTTCTGGTATGCAATTTTAGTAAAAATTCTCTAACACAGATTTCCAAGTATTTATTTAAACTGCCTAAAATGTTACCCAGAACAAGTTCAATACGTAACGTTCCCTTTACACCTGCAAGTTGGTAACAGAAGCACCCAGTGGGAAAATTCCCAATGAAACATGCAAATGTAAAAGGTCTTATTTTGGTGAGTGTGGAAATCAGATGCCTCTTGGAAGCAGGATTGCTATTTAAAAATGTCATACTCTGAAAGCATGGCTAGAAGATTTCACAGAATATTGGAAAATGATTATATTTATTCCTTTGCCACAAAAACACTGTTCTGTGCTGTTGCATATTCTCATTACAATACAAGATAACAGTGATGTATTTGAATTTTAATGTGAAATGTGGGCATCTAGGACACACGTTGACCTTATCAGTATTTTATGTTAACTGCCCATTCCACACTTCCACAAAGGTTGCTCAGGCTGCAAACAGAAGCACATGGACCAGGCAAACAAGAGAATACTGATAAGCTCAGCACAGGGCATCCTGTTGCCATGCTTCAGAAAATGTATAGAATACTTGAAGTCCTACATTCTCATGTAGTAATACATATTGCAGTGCAAACAGATCTAGCCCTCCAAGTTATATAGTTGTGCCATGGATAGCAATAAGACTGGGAACAGCCATAAAGTTAACTTGCTTTCATTACAGTTTTAAGATTTATTTGGCTTTTCTCCTGGACTCCTACCTTTCCGGCAATGGGAGAAGTTTGAATGCTGAATATTCCAACAAACTGTTTGCATTTTAAAACCATCTTCAGATTTATTGAGGTGGCATCTCTGCAAGATGAAACCTACTTTAGAGGCTAATAATAATAGCAATAATATATATAAAGAGGTGCTTTCTAACACAGGCAATTCTAAAGCATTCCATAAATGTGTTTCACCTTGGTCTTGTAGCACTGCTTGTATGACAAGATAGACCATCTATCAATAGAGACACTGCTTTAAATTGCCAGCTTTAGGGACAAATGCATTTTTTTCTCTCCTCCCCCCTGCAAAAGTAGCTCTTCCCTGGGGCCATGATATGTACGGATCATAGACTGTGCTTTAGGCAAGCATCCATTTTCCAGGTAGAGACAGGACTGACCAAGAAATGTAGTTTCCGTAGAGATTTCTGGAGCTCTGGCCCAGTGGGAACTCTGCTCGCAGACAGAGGCAGGGAATGGAGGTGGTGCAATTTACTGTAATGTAAATTGTAAATAATACCAGTGAAATCCATGAATGTGCTACTATTTAAAATAAGACTGAAATTAGACTCCAGCTGCATTTATAGGTATGTACCCTGGCTATTTGCTGTAATAACCCAAAAGAGTTACACCTTTGAGTGTATTCTTCTTTTTATTTCTCTTTTTTGGTTACAAACCACCTCATTTATGTATAGGTGATTCATATTATCTCTCTACTTAGCACTTTATGAGCAAATGAAACTGTCTGCAAAGTTGCCAGTTAGCTCCAGCAGAGCTTGGAAGCCAGCCTGCCAGAGCCAGCTGTAATTCCACATTGGCAACCACCGCCAAAGGGGCTAACCCAACACCAGCTTTCAGTCCCTGCTGATCCAGGATGGCTCTCTCACTGGGTGGATCAAGTAGGAAAATATTCTATCCCAGTATCATTTTTTGCCAGCTGATCCCTATGCTAATGTTTAGTTTAACAATTCAGGAATGCAGAGGAAGAGGCAAGTATCAATCCAATTGAGATTCAATGAAAGAATTTTAGTGACAATGGAACAGAGATCTGACTGGAAAGTTTTCTCTCCCATCCTTACTGCCACTGGAGGGGACTGGAGATCTCTGAGAGACATGCCAGAATGACAGACTGCACTTTCATAGAATCATAGCATGGTTTGGGTTAGAAGGGACCTTAAAGCTCATCCAGCTCCAACCCTCTGCCATGGGCAGAGACATCTTCCACTGGAGCAGCTTGCTCCAAGCCCTTTCCAGCCTGGCCTTGAACACTTCCAGGGATGGGGCAGCCACAGCTTCTCTGGGCAACCTGTGCCGGCACCTCAGCACCCTCACAGGGAAGCATTTACTTCTCTGTTCCTTCAAGTATCTTAGTATTAAGAGCTTTAGGGAGGCTGGATGCTGAGCCCTGATGGAAGCCAAGTGAAATGTAGAAGCACCATAAGTACAGTATGGTGCAGCTCACTGAGTTTTGCAGTTTGTGCATTTGCCAGTGTACAGCAGTGAGAAGTTAGTGGCACATACTGCTTTTATTCTTTAAAATAAAATGAATCTTTTCAGTGTTAAGGTGTTCATAGTACTCTAGGCATTAATTGCATGATTGCCTTGTACTGCTTGCTTTCCTATTGAGGTACTGGGTCATGGTCTATCTGCATGCACAGATACTGGGATTTGGATACTAGTTCTGCTGCCTGTAGTTCCAGTTCCATGCAAAGCATAATTAGAACATGAAGATTTCTTAGAAGGACACCCAGAGTCTCAGAAAATGGAATAATATGTGGACCACAGGATTAAGTTACTTTACCAAGTATCAAATATTACCATATTTGATACTTGCATATTATCATATTACCAAAGCATCCTTTGTCAGGCTGCTAGATAGGTTGGGGCTAATATTATACCTCTAAACAAGTAGTGCAGGGAAGTATTACTGCAGTCTAACTACAGAATTAGTTTTGCTTATTAAACAGGTTGCTTACAAAATACCTCCATGTTACCGAACTTAGTAGATGCCCCAATTTGCCAGCTGTTCCAACTGACCTCATAGAGTATAGGTTAACATTACTGCTTCTGTCCTTCAGTTTGCTAGATTTCAGGATGCTCCAAGCGATTTGGCTTCCTGGAAACTGGAGAGACCAAAGTGCTTCTCTAAAAGAGATGCAGCTGATGTGCTTGCAAGGTTGTAACCCTGCCTAGAAAGTGGGTTAAGCAGCTTTTTATTCACTTTTCTTACTTAGCTGTAACTTTAAGAACTAGTGTAACAAATAATTAAAGCTAGAATTTTCAAAAAATGCTAAGCCAATTAGACTCAAAATACAATAGAAAGTCAAGGTAAGTTAGGCTTCTAATTCCCTTAGGGTCTAATTTCCAACAGAGTCCAAGAGATTATATTAAGCCTATTAATGCAATATGAAATTATAAGTGTTTTATAAAAAGTTATCTTGTGTAGCTATCAGTTTACTTCAACTCGGCAATGCTGATTCTTTTCAATAAGGGGAAAAGACAAGCAAAGGAAAGTAGTAGAAAGTGTCTGGTAGTTAAATCTGTTTGGCAACAGAGAGGAGGTTTAGTCATAGTCCTTTGGAAGAGATCTCATATGAAAGTAGGTTATTATGGCCATAATGGCTAAAAGTAATTTGTAGTTTTTCATAGTCCTGGGTTGCTCTGGGGGCTGGAGAACCTCTCAACGTGCCTTACATGGCTCCAGGACCACTCTGTTGTGCTTTCATGGAGTGGGAGCAAAGATGTTGTCCTTGACTCCATGCAATTATTGTCTTTTGAATCCCAATGTCACCAAGCAAGACGTGGAGTGTAAAATTTCTTAAGGCACCTTTCTGGAGTTTTGGAGTCTCAGAAACAAGATGCATGGCATAATGGAGTAATGTGTTGTTAGGTGTCAGCTGGTCTCTGGTCATTGTCTATTTCTATCTCCTTACCTCATGGCATAAGCAGGGCAATTTGGATGAGCTGAGACCATGGTTCTTGACCCATGTCACACACATTGAGGGGGGCAGCCAGGCAGCGTGTCCAAGGTGGCTGTGTTGGATTTGGTATCGACACCTTACAGGTGATCTGCCCGTGTGCTGCAGCGATCGTGTGCCCTGAGCATTGCCCACATGCAGGTCTGCTTCTGCATGTGCTGATGTGCTCCAGAACCCACAGGCTTTAGTGAGTGTACCTGCATTTCATGTGTGTGGCAGTCATCAAAAAGCTTAGCTAAGGTGTTTAACTTGTTAACCTGATGAAAGCCTCACTGAAAGGCAGTGCTCAACCCCATCATAAGAAGATGATGCACATTGGTTTAGTCCAGTGCACTTGGAGAAAAATGATGTTTAATACAGTATTCTTGTTTCTAAAATATGGCCTTTTTTTTTCTTGTAACCACAGAAATCTGAAACCATCCCTCCGTATTTTCTCATAGCATGGAGAGCTGCATTCGAACATAATCGCTTCTTATGTCAGAGCTTTAATTATATGATTTACACTTCTAAAATTAAACATGCAAGTACCAATAATAATAAAAAGTGTTCCGGGTAACTCTAAAATTACTTCTGCTGGCAAACAGATCAGTGTATTCTTTGCTCAAGTTTGGGAAATATTTTCTTTCATTGGCCATTCTTCTGGTAAGATTGATCAGGGCTGTAGCTGTGAACGAGAATTACATACCTTTCTGACATATATTTTTGATAGCAGGT
>JAVHNF010045550.1:0-13808 GCA_034783455.1 Micropsitta finschii
TCCCCGCAGCCCGGGGGAGGCCCTTGGCGCTGGGGGCGGCGCGGCCGCATCGAGCCCGGCGGGGAGCGGAGCGGAGCTGAAGGCGCCGGGGAAACCCGGAGCGCGGCGTTACGGAGCGGAGCCTGGGCTGCTCGCCACGGTCGGGGTCCTCTCGCCCCAAGGGAGGGTGCCCGGGGGCTACCGGGCCCCAGCGAGGCGCTGCACAGCGGTTTGCACCTCTAACAGTGACACAGTTGGAATTATTTCAGGATTGGGGGATTATTCCGGGATTTGTCCACTTCTATTAATAGCGAGGAAGAGGCTGTGCCAAAGCAGAGCAATTCCAAGCTTGCAAACCACAGCTGGAGAGTTAAAGTAGGTAAATACTTCAGCAAAATATCCTGTGGGTAGGAAACAGGCTCTATAATAACATATTGTTACTCAAATCAGTTGAACCTATGCAAAATTAATCCTAAGGATTCGCCTAAACGCGTAAAACCTGTTTTTCTTTCATGTTCATCTGGCTCCTGGCTCTTCAATACTGAGGGAAAAGGGAAAATTACCCTGTGATTGCCTTGGAAATCACACCAGGCCCCTCCTGCTGTGGGAGCGAGGAGCAGTCCCAGCAGATGGTGCTGTGATTCCTCCTTCCACTGAGCAATTGAGCATCAAATCTTCAGGAGCAAGGATGGGAAGGTGCTGGCCAGGGACACGGCTGGTACTTCTTGCCATAAAGCTGGAGGCTCTATGTATGTTTTAGCTCCCTACAGAAATCCACTGCCTCTACATCCACTGGATGGGATCTGACATAGTACCTACATAGATGGACAGCTGGAAGACTGCTCTCCATGAGTTGGGTTTGTCCAGCAGTGAGCTCAGCTACCCACAACCAACATCAGCATCCCCACAGGACAACAGCCTATTCATAGCCACAGCTGCTCTGCAAACAACTTGAGAACAGATAAAACAAGGCTCTGCAGAGCTCAGAAAGGGAATCTTCACACTGGGCTTATGGATACTGGATGTCAGCTGTATCATCCCATGAAGGAACAGGTTACTGTTTCCCTGGGCCCTCCCCAAAGGTCCTGCAAAACTTAGTCCGTTCACATCTGCTAAGGGTTGAAATGTGCAGTTTAAAGACCAAGGCAGATATAAACATATGCACATTACTATATATACTACCCAGTTAAATAACAGAAAGGTCATAAATGGGAGCAACTGCTCATCAGTTCATTTTCTGATGCCTTTCTGTAACCCATTTTACCTTACTCACAACTTTACAATCTGAATTTCAGCTGGTAGCTCTTGTACAGCAGTTTCACATTCAGGTTCTATGGCTCCCTACAGGTAGTCCAGAGTTACAAACTCCCAGGGACTTGAGCACCATTAAACACAAGTACACTTGCAGATTTATGTCCTCTGGTCAATAAAGCTACAAGGATGAAAATAAGGTTCCTTTTTTGGTCTGGGATGCGAAGGTGAGTTTGCTGGCAAGTACCCCAGTACTAAACAAGACAGAAGGTAAAGAATTCATCATAAATATTTCAAGGTGGATTTTCAACTCAGAGTTAAGATAAATCTATGGAACAACTCTAGAATCCTTCGTACAGACAAGCCAGTGTATTTTCTGGTTGTTCCTCTTGACACAACCATACCCTAGTGCTTGTGGACTGTGAAGACTGAAGTGGTTTTATACAACACCAAGATAGTAATTTTGGACCCAGTCCAGTGTGGTTGTTACTAATAGGTAATGTATAACATATGCCAAAGCAAGGGCTGTCAAATCCAGCTGGCAACTACTCACATCTCAAGCGTATAACTTGGCAATGTGGGTGGTTTTTCCATAATATAAAGCAATTCCCATCAACTGCAGATTGCACCTCGCAGAAGGCTCGGTTACAAGCAGATGCCACTCTCACTGTTCATCTGGAGACGTACACAGTATGTGAACAGAGTAAAGAAATGATTTGTGAGTCCAAACAAATGCTTTCCTTTACCTGGCACCAGAGGCAACACAGAGCTGCACAGTGTGCTCACCTGGCACATACCAACAGCTGTATAGCCTTGAGAGCCCACAGTCCTGCGGACAGCAGCTCATCACACCTCATCTGCAGCAGGCAATGCAGTTTTACCTGCGTAAGCCCTTTCCCTTCCAATTCTAATTCCTTTCCTAGCAAGAATAGTTTCTTATTGCTAACATTGTTCCAAATACGTTAGTGAAAAGACTATCCCCGACATCAGCGGAGCTGTCACAGATAGAGGGTTTGCCCCAACAAGTTAAAGGGAAGGAAGAAGAACTCACATAGAGCAGACATTTGCAAGGCTTTTATCATTTGGCCAGAGAGCAAAACAGGTATCGAGGAAGCAACTTCAAATGTATCTGCAAGGACAAAATCGTGTTTGGAATACCGCTAACGTCTCACAGCTTGCTCCAGGATGCTCTCATCCACCACCTTGTGAGGGAGAGTCACCTTCAGAGTGGCGTTCTCCTTCATTGCTTGGCAGATTGTTTCATAAGCATAGTCATTACCCGACCAGCAGCGCCTGGCAACCTGTCAGACCGGAAAATCAATGGGTGTAAAAAGCCTGCATTTCTCTTGCCACATCCATCTCGCACAACATCTGTGCAAACACCGGCGCTCAATTTCATCACAAGAAATCTTTCAGCCTGTTTCTAATTTCCTTACTGATTTGGGAAGTGATTTTTGTAATATCTACTCCATTTTCGGCAGTGATATTTGGGTACACTTGGTACATCTTCCTGCAGAAACATACCATTGGACAGATAACACTGGTAGAGCCAGGCACCTTAAAAACTTCACAAGAGTCTCCCTTTAAAAGTCATTGTGCATTCAATCCCAGCTCTTTAAAACTAGCACTTGCTTTAGGCAACAGCATCATTTGAGCAACTGATGCTTTTGTAGTGGGATAAGGCAAGAAGGAATTCTGCAGTTCTCTTGAGAAGTGAAACAGAACAGGATCAGTATGGGCAAGGAACTCTCAATACATCAGGTCCTTGAGAGGTTACATGACTGAAAGGACAGATCCTGTCCTTTAGTTTGACTGTCTGGTTGATTTGGTTCGCTGCAAATATTGAATCAAAACCTCTCTGCCATTTTAGAGATGGGATCCTAGTCTTAAACCCAGGCAGGATCTATCTGGACACTAATGGAATGCAAAAACCATAATGGTAGCAGGGATGAGCTGGCATTTAAATGACAGGCCTTCCAAGATCCCTCCATCTAGAAGCTGGGAATAGACAAGACTAAAGTTCATAGTTGTCAATTGTATCATGTAGGCAAATAACAATGCCAGAATGTCTATAAATATACTATAACAAAATTATAATAAGCATGCTTCCCTTCCTGCTTAAATAACAAAACACACACTGAGATGTGGGAATTATTGGGCTCCAGTACGTTGTAAAGTCAGAAGGGGTGGTCCCAACACTTTACTATGAGCTCTTTACCCAGTAATTATTTGGCCTCTTTTAGCACTTAAAATCCTTTGAAGTTGGTTGGAGAAAAAGAAACCCAACCAAACAGAACGACTCATTGATTCCAGTAGAATGAGGCTCATAACCACCCGTATTCGAAGCAGGAATAGAATGAGTCTCTTGGCCTATTAGGACTATTCCTGGGGTACGAAAAGCCAGATACTAAAAACTCCTGCTTGAGTGCTCATAGTCCCCATTCAGTTGTAAAAAATAGGAGCACTGGAACCCAAGTTCCTAAACAAGCATAGTCCTGAAGACAGGAAAATCTTAAAGTGGACATATATAATGAGTTTCACTTACTCCATTGGAAACATCCCAGCTGAGCATCATCTTTGCCCTTTCTTCAGCCTCCTTAGACCCATCCAAAACCAGGCCAAACCCTCCATTGATCACTTCACCCCTAAAGAAATATGGATTTAATACAATTAAATCAAAATCATTCAAACCAATCCCACAAAACTCACAGGAGGTGACTTGTTCAGTTGAAATGCAAGGAGGAGAACATAGAAATGGCACTGAATAAGAGACACTATCAGTGACCTGTTTTACTTACACACACACACACAAAAAGAAGGGTATTTAGCAGAGCAAAGGCCTCATTTCCTTACATATTCCACCATCAAACCTATTCCACCTGTCTTGTAATGCCCAGCTATCAGCCAGCATCTGCTCCAAGCAGGGGTGCCAAGCCAGGCTTGTGCTGCATCTCCTGAGGACTGTACTGGGTGTAGAAACAAGTAGAGAAAGGTTAACCTTGCTGATGGGACGGTTACCTACCTCAGGGTATTATTAACATTAGCTGTTCATTTGTTACACTAGAGCCTGCAATATAGATAGGATCAGGAGGAGGACCATGTACTTATTGAAGCAGACAGATGGATCTATTTATATTCTCCTGAGACAAATGAAAGAGCAGAAGTATCTTATTAAAAGAGTGTTAACCACCACTTAATGCACATCTGCCTTGATCCGTTCCAAACCAGCCTTCACTTTGAACGAGATACATAGATGTTCAAAGACATCAGTGCCAACTTTACAGGAAGCAGACTTATTGGCAGAAAAAGAACAGGAATATGTTAAAACTAACAGATTATACTTGGGAGAAATACCAGTCTGGTTTGAAAAGGATGGGGAAAACACGTAGAGCAGACCTTCTTGTCTGACTTCAGAGACTGCTCAAGTTCCTGTGTCACTTCATATGCAGAATAGTGGGGAATGCAGTTGGGTAATTATCCATTACCGTAAATCTATGAGGGTTGTGGTGTTATAACTGAGCATCAGCAATACTTGAGGGATGGGGCACATCATACAACATCACATGGCATGAGAATCTACCGATGGAAATCCCTAGAGGCAGGATGTTGCCTTCCATGTTTTGTAGTAAATATAATGAATAAGTTTCCAAAATGTATATAGAACAGCATCAGACATATCCGTGTATCAGGCAGGGGTTAGGTACCTTCCAGTCCAGGAAGGAATCGTTTCTTACTGTATATTTTCCAGCAGTAGCTTCTCCGGAAATGAGGCTACACTGGAGCATCACAGGCTTGGGATCTACTCCCTCAATCTAGAACTCACATTTGCTCATCTTCAATGTAAAGTAAGTTATGTGATGTTAACTGCCTTTTACTAGTTACATACGCTACCTCTGTGCTAAGTAGGACCCTATCACATAGCTTAGCAAGGAACTTACTGCTCTAGTTCTCCCCATCATGGTGCCATTCTGTGAATTCCCCCCCCCCCTTTACCATTATTAGAGATATTATTACAAACACATTTCTGTTGAAAGGCCAAGTTTTCTTGAAGCTGACAGTTCTCACAGCAGAATGTAACTGACTGAAGCAGTTTCTTATCTTTAACAGGAATATTTGAAACAAAGTCATGTTTTCAATTGAGATGTTTAAATATTTTAAGCTCTGACTCTTTAAAATCCTGCCAACACTTTTCAACCCCCAATTTAATTCCCAGGATCTTTTTAGTGTGTGAAATCTTTCATTAGTTCTGCTCTGAGTCTCATTTTGGGATGAAACCCATCTAAACATTGGCATTTTTTGCAAATGCTGCTTTATGATTAGCTCATGTTGTTGCTCTCTTCTCCAAAAGAGGGGACCAGACTGGATGACAGCATTACAAATGTAATTATATCAGGAGCAGGGCCAGTTATACCTCACCATATTCTGTTGCTTCAGTGCAGAGATTAAAATAGCACAATCCTTTGCTGTCAAAGTACCAAGCTGGAGTACACATCACTGATGCCACTGCAATGTAATTGGAATCATAGGGTGATCACACCTCAACACAGCCTGCTGGCAATATCAGACAATAAGAAAAAAAATCAGACCTCTGGAACAGTGCTTTGTAAAGCTATTCCATTCAGGAAGATGATGTTCTTTCAGTGGCAAAGATCCCCTCTGCACGCAGCATCCCAAAGAGCATCCTTTGAAGCTAAAGCATAAACAGTGAGCATCGGATCTCACTCCATAAATTTAGAGCCTCTCCATTTATTTCTGTGGAGTTACCCCAGTGTAAATCAAAATCACTCATGAGAATCTGTCCTACTATCTAAAAATCACTCATAAATCAAGTGCCAATGTTTGTTAGGATGGATTTTCTAGCAAAACCTCTCACTTTTAAAGGCAAGCTCTAGGCCTTCATTACCATTGGGTCACATTTTCAGGTAATTAAAGAAACATGTGGCATTTTGACCTAAGCTACCTCCTATAATTTCCAGATGTCTCCTTCTAAGGTGATCAAAGAAAACAAGGCCTCTCTCACAATCAAGATGTCACACTGGCAGCAGTGCAGTTTGATTCTGAGATTGCTTCTGCCTTTTTCTTACTACAGGGTACTCAGGCTCCACGCTAACGTAAAACCCCCTGCAAATAAACAGGCAGCAAGAAATGAATAGCATTCATTTGCTGTAATTAGAGCCAAGACTGTTAATCTTAAGTCTCTCAAACAGCACATGTGATGCAGATTCCAGCTAAATTAATATTAATCCTGCTTTTTCTGTTTATCCCACAAGGCTATAGCATAGAAAAAGCAAAGCAGGTAAAAGGCACATCTCTATTCTCAGAGGAAGAAAGTGGCAGAAGAGAGTAATTTGTTATGCTTGGAGGTTTGTTTTGCAGCTTTCACCACCTTTAAATTATGCCTCTTTTACTCTGTAGAAGGAGAAGGCATGCAGCCTTTAACTAGCCAGAGTGGTACCATGATGAGTGAAGCCAAGCAGAGCCCCCTGTTGTGCCACAGCTCTCCAGATCCCAGCATCTAAGGACACAACATGGTCACCCCCTGAGTCTCAGCATGGTGGCTTAGTGAGGCTCATGCAGAGAGAGACTCAATTTTCAGGCTCTACATTCTTCACTGAAGCAGTGATTTAATCAGGGGGCTACGACTGTTCCCAAGAACAAGGTGAGCAGATACCATTCCACAGTGACAAGCTGCTAAGCAGCCATAGGAAATGTCAGAAAGGATAACCAAATCCTGGTTTTCCATTTGACATTTCTATTGCAGAGAATAGCCATATGCTAATTTTCTGATGTTATCACATAAATGACAGCACCGCTGCCTTGGGAAGAGCTTCCTTTTAACGATGTAACTCTGCTTAAGAAACAACTAAAACAATGGAAATGAGATTGCAGCATGGTCAGTGCCTGTTTTCCAGATGTAAAGGGCAGTCTTGCATTCAGCCAGTCCCTCTTTGAATTGCTTAGAGGGCTAGAAACACGCAGGAAGTATTTGCCTTACAGAAACCAGAGAGACAGACAATACGATCATTTGTATCCTTGAACGAAGCATCACCAATGCATAAAACATTCATGGCATAAGCAATTCTAATCATTATAATTATCATTAAAATATTCCCAATATTTTGCACAACATGTAGCAGAAAGTTATTTCTTTGCTTATATTTCATAAGCAGATATTTCATAAGCAGTTAAACTCAGCTAAGGCAATTCAGACAGAACTAGTGTGCTGCTGGAGTCTGAGATGACCAGAGTAGAAAGATATTCAGTATGTGTTTTCCAGGGTTATGGAAGTTGTGAATAAAATCCTGGCCATGGTGAGCGTTAACACTGAAATCAGTAAAGGCAAATCCATGCATCTAAGCTCTTAGTTTTCTTATTCCATCATTCAATTCTGCTCTCATGTACCTGCTATTCAACAGCTACTTCAATGAACCAAAGGAATCAGAGTACAGCTGAGGGAATTCTTCAGCTGACTTGAAAGGGTATTTCCTAGATTCAGCTCATCCAGGTGAGTAACAATTAAGTATCATCAAACATCTCCTTGGATAACATCTGCTACAAGTTCTTTGGCATATTCCAGAGCTGGATGGAACAGGGAAGTGGGAGGGTTCATTACAGTAATTAAGAGAGGGTTGTGCCCCTTTTGACTGGTGACACCACCAAAGGAAGACTTGAGTTTCCTGCCCTAACCATTCAGTGATTCTAAATGGGAAAGGCTTTGCTGAACTATGCAGAAGAGAACAAACCAGAACTAAAGTCTCTGCCTTTTAGTGGCATATGAAGGAGAAGAGTTTCCCTCTCCATATAATACTATAATAATATAATATTATTTCCTTCATTCTGCTTCTCAGCCTAGGCATTTCTCTCAGTTCTGCATCTGATGTGAAGGAGGTGTTGAATCCACTCTTGTCTTTTATCCTACCAGGCACAAGAAAGGAGAAAGACCTGGGGGTTTGCTGGCACCTGAGCTGGTTTGTATCAATAACCCCTCATTACACTTTAGCACATGAGCATTTATATTGGGGTCTTAAGGTCACAGATTTAAATGCAGCTTTAGAGAAAACCTAACCACAATCCATCCACCAGCACTCTGGCTGTGCATGTGTGAAGATGACTTTGGAAGCAGGATCTGTTCAAAACGACTATGGCAGACTGTCCTTGTTTGGCAAATGAAGTTCTTCAAACCGAGCTGTGGCCAATGTCCAAAACACTTTTTGGAGACGTACGGGCATTGATTTAAAAAGCCTGATACAACACCACACTTTGCCTTATGACACATTCTTTCAGCCCTTGTTTCGAAACCTGTCCTTCCCATGATCACAATCACTCCAGTAATACACCTTCTCTTCAATCCCCTCCTGCTTCCCCACCCCATACCAGTGGTAACATGATTCAGAGCCCAGCTTTAGAAGCATGGATAAGTGCTTACCAGCCAACTCCACCACCATTGTGCAACGCGACCCAGGTTGCTCCTCTGAATGCATCTCCTACAAAGTTCTGCACTGCCATGTCTAGGAGAAGAGGAGAGGAAAGGCATTACAGATCTGATGTGCTGCATTCAGGTTGTTGTTGTGCTGCTCACTCCTTCCACTGACACCTTGATTATCATAGAACAGTTTGGGACCTTAAAGCTCATCCAGTTCCAACCCCGTGCCACAGGCAGGAGCACCTTCCACTAGAGCAGGTTGTTCCAAACTCCATGCAGCTCTCAGAAGCCTGAAGTATTTTCAGACCATACTGCAGAGTTAATTCAGCCCTGTGCAGAAGGCCAGTTTAAAGCTAAGGAGCTGCATACTGGGGACAAAGCTGGAATGAAAGATGTACTGGCCTCGGGGGAATCTTCATCTGAACATGAACTGCTACAATAACACAGGAGGAGTCATTTGTTTGATGAAATGAAGGAAAAGAATTTAGCAGACAAATGTAATTTGGCTAATGACAAATGCATGATTTCCACTGAAATTCACTAGGATCTTGTATATCGATTTCAATTTGTGCTAAAGCATAAACCCAGAGGGGTGGAAAAGGATACAACACAGAGGATAACAGGGTAAAAGTGAAAACGTTTGTCCAGATTTAATTCAGGACAGGTTTAATAGATAACTTGCTGTCCTTTTAACAGCAAAAAATAAGCGACAAACAGCAATATCTGCACCAGCCACACTCACAGACCCACAGTTATGTTTCTGATGGAAAAGAGTTTACTTGAGGACTAATCTATGTTAAACCCTGTCAAAAGCCCCATTATGGCATCTTTTATCTGGCATTATGTCACTTTAATAACCCAATTATCATAATTACAGTGCTGTCAAGAGGGAGTGGCAGAAATCAAAACCCCCATATACTAGAATGTACAGATTTCTTCTCAGTCACTAGTGTTGGAAGAGCACAGGTTTGATAAGGAGATGACAAGTGAACTAACGATGCAATAATGTGCTGCTCCTGGGCTTTGATAAAGGTCACTCACTGCAAATGCCTGTGCTGAACTACACTTTGCAGAGCAGCAATGACCCATGTTTGCCAAGGATCAGGCTGAGGAACTTACTGTAAAACACAATGAGAGGCAAGCGCCCTGTAAAATTCCTGTGTGCTACAGAAGAGCCAATTTCACCTGAAGCAGCTCAAATATGGTGTTAAAACAGGAAAGAAGGGAGAGAGGAACACCTGAGATGGTTGGACTTGATGATCTTAAGGGCTTTTTCCCTTAACCTAAATGATTTGATGTTATTACCTCCAGAGGTTCACCTGGTAAAATAGGCCTGGTTTTAAAGACCAGTGAAATCAGTCAACAGGCTTTAGATAAGCCCTGGGAGAAGGCAAATGGTTCATGCAAATCACAAAATGCAAAGAAAAACACATGATGAGCAAGGGGGTTTAAGCAAGCCTCATTGCTATTGCCCTAAGGTGGAAACCTTACTTTTGAATTGCTGTTCTCTGTGCAGCTGCACCATTTTCTCACAGCATTATTCAAGGCATCTGTCTGACCTATTAGAATTAGCCAACATGCTCAGGAAGGGTTGAAGTGGGGCTGACAGACACAGCTAAAAGCCTCATTTCATCAGAAAATCCAGTTATGATAGCAGGGAACTTTTCTTCTTAAAATTGAGCCATAATTTGGTTCTATTATGAATTGCCATAATGGAAGTCATTCAATATACTCTGCTACCTCTATCCTAATTTCTCCTTCAACAGCAGCCTGTAGCCTCCTGTCTTGCACCACTTTGTGATTGTTAGCTCATGACATGCAGGAACACTACTGGGCTAAAGCCATTATCATCATTTCCACTTTATGGGTGGAAAATTGAGGGAGATTTAGGTTAGAAATTGCATAGTACTTCACTTGTTTTTTCAGGTCTCCAACCTGACATTTCTTGGGTTAATTTCTCTAAAGCATCATTTCATCCATTTAAAAGCAGGGCCTGGTTAGCTCAGGGCAGGAGTGCAGAAATAAAGGCTCCTTTTGTATAGCAAAGCTACGTGATTTGCCCACAGTCACACTGTAAGTGAGCAGCAAGGCTTGGAGTTGAATTCAGAATGCCTGGCTTCCTTTCTTATGCTTTCACTATCAATATATGTTCCCTTATGATAAGGAAAGCTCCTTTCAGAAACCCCAGCCTGTTTTCCAAGTCCTCAGGCAATGAAATGAACACACCTGTGAATCTTTTTGCTTTAAGCATAATACTACTGTGGAACTGATTTCTGATCTTGTGGATCCCAAGTAAACAGAGCTGTAATTCTGTTCAGATCCCCTCTTTGAAACAGTGAGGTTCAAAGTGAAAAATCCAACAGAAGATAGAGTCCTCAGACGCTGCCCTCCATTGACATCCAGGTAAATCTGGTGCATCATCATTGAATGTTCAGCACTCTTCTGGACCTTTCCTATTTAAGTATCTCTACACACATCCCTACCACTATTAAATCCCCCAAGCCTCCTGAGGAAATCTGATTAATCAGAATTAAAGGGTTAAATAAAAGCATTTTAAAAGTGTTGCATAAAATCCCAGTTTCTCTTGTAAAGCAATTCCCTTGTTTGCCCAGACAAGCCTCAGCTGCTCTGCTGACCTGCACAAAAGGCTGATCCATCATAGATGTTTGAAGTTTCTCTGTAAGGACTGTCAGTCCCACTCACATCGTGGTGATCTCGGCTGAGGACCACTGGAGCCTGCAAAAAGCCAAGGACAAGAGAATGGAATCCTACATGGACTGCAAATGCTACTGAGGGATGATGGTTTGCTGAATTTACTTCTGTATTCAGTCATTTCAAACCTCTGCTTTTCCCCCTCTCCTAAGATCATGAAACACCTTCTCTGCCTGTTATTTACTATAAAACAGATGTTCACATGCTGTTCATGAAAGCCATGTTCATTTCATAACTAAGAGCTTGGTGTTATGCCAGTGGTATGCTCAAAAGGAGGGATGGGAGAAGAGAAGCAGCCATAAGGTTATTTCATCTCTGCCAAAGTATCAAAGGCATTTCAGTATGCAAAAGTCTTCACTGAAAACTAGTTCTTAGTTTCCATTTTCATCAGCAAACAAAGTTTTACATTTATTTATGCTTTTGGGAAACTTCAGGACTAAAGAAGTTAAGAATGAAATCAGTGATTTCATACAGCTCAAACAAGTCCGTTCTTGATCTGGAATCTGATAGTATGAATCTAGGTCAGCTTCCAGGTCATCATTTGCCATGCACAGGGTTTATACAGGAATAATTCACTCTTGGCATGGTGTGGTCTAGAATTAGCTGGCTCTGGTTTATGCTGGCAGTGAATTAGGGCATTGTTGAATATAGACATATTTGCAGAAACCCACAATGGACACAACTAAGTCCAAAGGGCCTGGGAGTCTGACCTGGTCAGTCAAAGCTCCAAGGGAGTGCTCAGTCTGGTCAGGTTTATTTTTTGAGCCTAGCTTGCAGTGACGTTCAGTTTGAGTCCTGAGGTCAACAGCACTTGGAATACTTGAACAAACATTCTCTGAGCAACAAAAGGCAGAATACATTCCAGCTAGGAAAGATCTAAGTCCTATTTGAGTTCATCCCTTTAGAAAGGGTAATTCAGCTGTAAGAGAGATGGAGATAAATGAGTGACAATGCCTTAGTCTGATGCCGATGTACATAATGGGAATAATTATGGAGTGGTGCCTTCAGGATACGGGATCCCATGTAACCAGCAGGCACTTCTGTTCTCACTGGTTTCTTCTTTTCCACTTCCCAGCTCAGTCTTAAATATTAAACACATGTATCAGATCACAAAGAAAATGACAAACCTTAATCCTCCCTTCAGAAATGGCTCGATTAATAGCCACGGCTATAGACACACGACCCCTCTGATCAGAATATAAGATTCTAGCTTGAGAGCCAACAACCTGGAAAACAAAACAAAAAGGCCAAAGTGATAAGGTTCTCTGTGCAAGTGGCTTATCTTCAGGCCCCAAATGAACAGAGTCACAGGAGTGACCCCTTCCCCTCTGTAGGAGAAAGTGCAGATTATTTCTTCATCAACATCCAGCTTCCATAAAAATGAAGCTAAAATCCCTCTTTGCATTAAGTTTTATCTCCACTCACACAATGAGATGTATTTCTGTATTCAGCTGCTACTGTCCAATCAATCCCACCTTTTAAATCAACCTGATTGCTCAGCTATAATCCTCCTATCAGCAAATCCCTTATCAACAGCAGTGGTGGGCTGAAGGGAAGAGAAGTCTGGAGATAAAGAATGGCAAAGAACATCTGCCCTGCACAGCTATCCTCCTCTCTCCAGCTTTTATCCCATAGACCAATCTGGCTTCCAGATAAGGGGAGCACACATGCCCTACAGTGTTATTTGTTAGCTTCACAGTGAGAATCTGTCCTAAAAGAAAAACAAAGGATGCTTCACTGGCATCCTGCTTCCCACTACACAAAAGCATGACAGGTCTTTGGCCTCATCACCTATTTTGTAAAGGGTACCAAGAATTACAGGCAAGAAGATGAGCCAAAGCAATGACAAGCAGGACACCGTGAATAGCCCTCCAAAAGAAAGGTAGTTACGAATGAGATGGAGAGTGAATCATTGATGTGTTTCACTCCAGATATAAGACTAGATATTGCCGAGTCATTTGGACATTCCCAGATGAAGAAGTGAAGGGAAAGAACTGCTTCAGCTCACCCTAAAACCCCCAACTTTGGTTTCAGTTATCAGCTCTGGGAGTTACAGGCACTGATTCCATTCATGCCCATGCCTGATTTTCACTTCAGCATTCTGGACCAGGACACATGCAGTGAAGGAAGTTGTGCACTTACCAAATTGTGCCTGCCAGCTTCCTGAATCCAGCGGATGTTGTCATGGTACTGCTGCTTCACAGATGTGCTCACTTGCCAGGGAAAGCAAGAAAAGAGGTTTTGAAAATGAATGCAATATGCTGTAAATTTAATTTAACTCATCTGACAACACTAGGAAGTCATATTCTACTCTCAGATACAAGCACGCATATAGGAAGTGCTATACAGAATCTTCTGTGCAGCTGATGCAGTAACTGGTACCATACATTTAGAGGTAGGTACAAGATGTCACCCAGGAGACAGCTGGAACAATAAACCCCAT
>JAVHNF010045552.1:3575-29260 GCA_034783455.1 Micropsitta finschii
TCATAACCCACTTTAGATAAGGAAATCTATAATTAGATTTGCTCACACTGTCTTTTCCTCCTTGTCTCCAGTTAAACAACCCCAGGGGTCTCAACTGTGCATCATACCCTTCAGACCCTCACCTCTTTGTGGCCTTCCCCTGAAACCACTCCAGTTTATCAACATCTCTGTTATACTAATGGGCCCAAAATCAGACACAGTATTTCAGATGTGGCTTTACTAGCACTGGGCAGAAGGAATCAACTACTTATTGCAGATTATAGCACCACTTCTGCAAATGGCTAGTAATTATGCTTGTCATTTCCTTGGTGTCAAGTTCCATCAGCACATAATTTTTGTAGCCACTCTATTATAACACTGCATCGATAACTCAGAGCACAGTTCTTAGCTGAGTACTCCCTGACTTTCATAGTCTTCTCCCTCATCAAGTGAAGTGTAGCTAGTGGGAATGAAAAGTAAGTCTTGTGTCCGCACCTTCTAGTATATAACAAGCCACATACTCTTGCAGTGTACCTTCTGAGAAGCTTTGAAGGATGTAATTATGGTAAATAGCCATCCTTATGCAAGAGGGACTGGCTCTGTTGTGTCTGCAAGTGTTTGGAAGAAAAAGACATTTCTTTCTGACTGAAGTTTTCAACTGCTACCGAGTTATAGTTGTGTATATGCAGCCACAGGCAAATACATATGGAAATACGTTGTGGTTGTTGATCAGTCAGTTGCTGTTAGAAATGTTTCATGCTTTTTGTTGTCTCTCACCTTACTTTAGGTAGCCAACATCTCAGTCCAAATGGTCGCCGCGGAAGATAAGCTGGCAAAGAGGATTCTGGCAAGGAAAAAACATGGCAAATTCAAATTGAAGAAAAAAGATAGCTTGCTGTGGAATTTTCAATACAAAATAATTCTCTTTACCCTCATTCTGTTCATTTTAGGAGTTGTAACCTGGACATTACTGTGGCTGTTCATTGGTGAGTTGCTGAAAGCTCATGCCAGTTTTAGACATCTTTATCCCCAATATCACTTTCAGTTGGGTTTAGGATCTCACTTGCCCTGAAGGCTGCTTCTAAAATAAACATGGAACTAATTTAAATGGGGCCCGAAACATTTTTGGGTGTCTTTGTTAAGATTTAACAAATAATTATAAGAGCAGGCTCTGCTGCTGGCTTTAGGAAATGTGACTTCTTTTTTACTAAGTATTATGAAAATGATGTTATATGTGCTAGCTATTGCACAGACCTGACAGTTCCTATGAGCATTGTCCTTCAGGAATGTTGACTTCCACTGTGTTTCTTGGCCTGCTGAGGGTCAGGTAAGTCTTTTGTCTCTCATGCAGAACAGATTGATAGAAATTAAAGGGGAGTAAAACATAGAAGTGTCTAACTGGGCAGTGAAAGCAATGTTCTGCTCTTTAGACCCCTGATTCCAATTCTGCTGAAGATTCCTTAGGGATGTTCCAGAATCTGGATGTTGATATTCATTATAGTGGTTCATTTGTATGGTGCGATCACGCGTGTAGGGAACAGGTGATCAATTAATCGTTGTTGTGGTGCTCATCTAGAACTATTTGGCTGTGAAAATATAATGTTCTTTCAGTTGCTGTTCCCATCGTTAGGCTGAATAGACTAATTTGGTTTAGAATTTAATCAGAAAAAAATCTCATTGTTATGAATTAAAAACAAGCAAGAAGAGGCGAGCTGTCTTCTTTGTATCTTACAGTTCAGGCAGAAAACAAAGACGCATTGTATTTTGTTGGACTGTTCCGTGTGGCCAACATAGAGTTTCTCCCAGAATACAGGCAGAAGGAGTCCAAAGAGTTCCTCTCTGTGGCAAAGAACGTGCAGCACGTGGTAAGATGAGTGGGCTGCTTGGCTAGCAAAAAGACCAGAGTGACTTTCAGGTGCCGCTGAGCCTGCCGTGGTGTTCTTTTTCTGTTCCTTATTTTGCCTCCCCTCTGGAAGACCATGTACAAAGGGTGGCTGCCTGCAGGTAGGAAGGAACTGACTGCTTTCAGCTTGCTAATCACAAGCTGAGTTTTGTTGAAGGTCTGTTTGCCTTTAAGATTTACTCAAAATTTTGCGTACTTCCCCCCACAAATAGAGGTCTATGAATAGAACTCTGCAAAAGCCCTTCAAAACTTAATTGCCACTCCAGAGATATTAAACCAATTAAGTCTTTTGCATTTAAATGGGTATTTTCTGCCAGTCTTATGCCTTAAAGCATCTGTAATTACCCTAGAGCTCTCAAGCATATTTACATTTATGTTTCCTTCTGATGGTAGGTATTCTAAAGACCATTATTTTTCCCAAACACCTTGTATCAGTCAAAGCAGAAATAGCACTCTTTTGTAGGCAATTAAGACTGCTGTAAAGAGGGGAGAGAGGAGTGGGAATCTTGACTAAAATGGAATTTGACTTTAAAAACATTTGGTATAGGGATGGAAATGACACAAATGCCAGAAAGAGCAGCGTTGTCCATATAAGGTTTCAAGCAATAATACAAAAACTGCTAAAAACCCAACCAAACAAGCAATGCAATGTTAGATGCATCCATGAGAATCTTGAATAATTGCTTGCTTTGTCTTATAAGAACTCAGGTTCCTGTTTTCCTGCACGGGACATGTCTTTCCCCTGCTCTCCATGGAGCAACTTTAACCTATCGAGAGCCCTGTGCCTTGCTCTTGATGCAGAGCATCCTGCCATTGTCACACATAGTGGAGAGAGGTGGCATACAGCAGGTGTGAACTGCCAGTGTCACCACCTCCCACTTCAATGTAACTTGGAATTTACTTCTTGTTTGGAATTTACTTCTTGTCTGTAAACTTTTGCCTGAACTCACCAATGGATTTTGCATTGCTGAAACTGTGCTTCATGGTGATGGCACTAGAATTGCTAGGGGGGGTTGGGGTTTTGCTTGTTTTACTGCTTAAAACCCATGTGTTTACGGCTGCTGGCCCCCAGACCCCCAGAGTGATAGTGGAAGAACCTCTCAAGATAGGCTTCTTTCCCCTTTGATAGTAATAGTAATACGTAGAATCCATTGTAGCCTAATCTGGAGAAAGATTGAGCTCCCACAATTTTATTTAGGCCCTTAAAATAACTGACAGACTTCCTTTGTCAAATACTGAAAGTAAGGGACTAATATTACTGTGATTTTTGCAGCCTGTTCTTCAAAATAATCTGTGTTTTAGTCCCTTGGGTACTTACCAAGCACGATCTGAACAGCTTGAGGTACATGCCACCTTGTGGCTTTAGAAGTGTGCCTCCTTGAACAAGAGGAAGGAAGGTTATTATTACATTGGACACTGTCCCATACACCCAAAGAAGTGGTGGAATCAGAAGCTTGCTTTCCCCATAGGCACTCCTGCAGCATGAAATGGGCAGAGTTTTTCTTTCTCCATGTATTATGCACTGGGTGTTCTGGAAAGAAGTAAGTTATTATTGAGCTGCCAGGGAAGAAAATAGGCGCAAACTGAATCAAAATGCAAAAAAATCCATATAAACATTAGAAATAACTGCTTAACTGCAAAGGTGATAGAACAGTGGAGCAGTTTCCAGAGACTGTGAAGCCTCCTTTCTTAGAGATACTCAACTGAACATGGCCCTGAGCAACCCGGTGTAATTGACCCTGCTTTGAGCAAAGGGGTTGGACCAGATGCTCTCCAGAGGTCCCTTCTAAAGGCTCTGATGTATGCTGTAAACTGCACCTTAGTAGCAACACATAAAACATCACAGGCACGTGCATGTTTCCCAAAGACTAGCCTGAAGTTTCAGCATAAGGGTAGGGAAGCCCTCTGTGTTTGGAATTCGCTGGGCAAAGAATGTGCACCATATTGAAAACTCATTTATTTGGAAGAAGCATTGCTGTACATGTCATCTGGCCTTGCCAGAAGGTTTAGTGCTTCCTGGGAATATTTGACTTGTTATGGGTGCATTGAAGAGCTGATCTGTTCATGTCTGCTGCTTTGCCTAGCTTGGCTGATGTATGTCTGGAAATGCGTGCATGTTGCTTATTCTTGGTGGGAAAGAAGATATTCCTAGGAAAGCCTAGGCTAAATCTTAATACTTTCTCTTTCAGATGAACCTGGTCTACACAGCCTCATCTTTCTCCAAATTTTATAAGCAGACCACAGTTTCAGAAGTCAGGTAAAACTGTGGTTAATACAGTTGCATTTCTGCAGGGTAGTGTATCATGTAATGAGCCTGCAAGAGAAGCCTGTTTCTGGTGGTTATGATTTTATCTCCGCTATGTGCTTGTACTGATAGCAAAATACATTTGTAACCTACATCAATTAATTTAACTAAAGTGTGGGCAAAACTCAAGTTATGTAAGCAGTTGCTTGTCTTCCAGAAGTATAATCAAAGGTAAACAGAAATGTCCCTAAAGGGATCTGGTGATGCTCTGGCTTATAGGTCACACAGAAATTTAACCACTTAAACATGCTTTTAGAGCTCAGCTCTGCATTATAGGCTAAATTGTACGTGTTTTCTAAGTAATGTTATTGCCATAAAACTATATTTCCTCTTAACAGAAGAGCAAAATCTCTATAGAATCATAGAATCTACAGAATGATTCTATGATTCCAAGATTGGGATGATCATACACATGCTCTGATGTGTTATCTTAATAGTCTAGGAATCGTTGCTTACATACTGCAGTGCACAGTACAGGGTGAAGTGCATCGTGATGCAGTGTTCTGCATGTCTGATGGTGATAATTTTACTACTTCTGTTTTGATTTTTAGGAGCTGCTCCAGCTCTAATTCAAGTAGATCTTTTTTCCCAAGGTGAAATAAATATATCCAGTGTGTCAAAGTTGCCACACGCGATGAAAATGAGCCATACACTCCTAAACTTGTACTTCAGGCGCTTGCGTTGAGTCTAGTCTTCGGAAAGCTTTAAACATGATGATAACCTGTAGGACCATTGTATTTCAGTAACAGCAACAATGGAGGCCTTCTTGTTCATTTCTGGATCGTATTTGTGGTACCACAGGCAAAAGGCCAAGTGCTGTGTGAGGATTGTGTGGCTGCCATTTTAAAGGATTCCATTCAGACAAGTATCATTAACCGGACCTCGGTGGGAAGTCTTCAGGGCCTTGCGGTTGACATGGACTCTATTGTACTAAGTGGTTAGTATTAGCCCATGCCCGTATCCTTGAGGAAGCACTTGATTAAACAAACAGGTTATCTTGGAGTAGCAAATTCTATAAATAAACCAAAATCTTTATCTGGCATCTTTAGTTTTTAATACTAAAATTATTACAGAAAAAAAGGGGGAAAAAGGAAAGTCAAAACCAGACTTGAGGTTAAATGAAGGTACAAAGTGTCCTTGTGAACCTTGATTGCAAAACTTCCTGTATTTGGGGTGCTTATGTTCATATTCAGGAGCTAAGCCTGATGCTTTGTAAGCAGCTTAGATTCAGGTTTAAAAGTACGAAAAGATGAAGGATTAAGGTTTCCATATGGATCAAACTTTAGCTCCTCACTGAAAATGTGATTCTTGTCACTCCTTTATTAAAGATTAAGAAAATGGATTATAAAGCTGCCCATTCATTAAACAATTCCTGTACCATTCCTCTCTGGCAAGAAATTAGCAAAGTGGGATTCAGGTATCTGTAGGTGATGTGATTAGCTACAAATTGTTGTAAGACTTTGAGTTCTATGAATGAAGGACAGAACAAGCTGCATTCCAAGGTCTCCGTCTAACTGAAAGATGAGAAAGACCGTGTCCAAGGGTGAGAAAATGACCTGGGTGCCTCAGTATCAGTCCTTCAATTGAATTTGGCTGTTTAATTGACACACAGCCTCTTCATGCCTCGGTAGCTGAGGTGTCTGGGGATGTGATACTTCCAAAGCTGCTTGCAGGATCTGCAGAAATGAAGGGGCTTGGGTGGCCTCCCTTATAAAGTTTGCTGCTCTGTCCTGTGTTTAGTGCTAGGACTAAAGTGTGATTGAATTTAACCCCGAATTCTGGGTTTTAGGCAAATGAAGAGACTCACACAGCTCTTTTTCTCTGCAGCAGGTCTTCGGTCAGACTATTGGTCATCAACAGGAACAGGTAATTCACCATTTTGGCAGCTTCTTGGTAGAGAAGTGGAGAATAAAGCTTAGTTCTTGCCTTAAGCTCAAAGTTGCACTTCAGGGTTAATTTAAGAGGGTTAAATTCAGCTTTGACATTTAGGTCCTGACTTGCTAAAAGAGAAACCAAGAGTCTTATGTGCAAGAAATATGATCTGCCTTTAATCTGACTGGTAAACGTCTTGCATGCACCCTATAGCATGGTAGGAAATAAACTCAGTCAGCTGTTTACTATTCACTGTGTTGAAGAGATTAACCTTTTCTAACCTGGGTAGTACTGAATTTAAATCATTGCCTTTTACACTGAACAGTAGCAATGCTTTGGTCCATCTCTCCATCCTTTATCCTCCTTTACTTCCTTTTTTCCAAGGTTAATGATGAGCTTTTCTTTTGAACGAATTCCCTAACAGAAATTAGCTTAAGCAGCTCAGTTTTGCTCAGGCCGTGGTTACTTACATACCTGCTTTGTTTTATATTGGCAGTGTGCAGAAACTTCACAAGCAGTTTAAAAGTACAGCACATCTATGTCCATTGGTATGTGGAATAGGCACCTAGAAAAAGTGTGCTGCTAGGCTAAGCAATATTGTGGTTATCACCTTTGGTACAGACACCTGATAAGTTTTTGTTGGGCTAGCAGTTGTCAATCAGTTAAGGATGCATTTGTGTTCCTTGCTCACTGACACAGGCTTCCTCTTCATCTTTTGAAGTTGCACTGCTCCAGTTTCTCAAGGGGTTTACACCTTTCCATGTCTGTATACTTCTTTTTGTGAGACATTAACTTGTTATACTTCTAGCTGTGATTTCCACTTCTGCTGTCTTACAAGGTTTTAACTTGCTTGCTTTCTCAGATTTTAACAGCTACTTTTTTCACTGCTACAGCCAAGTTAAGATGTGTGGTCCGCAGCTGGACTTCGGGTCATAGACCCTGGACCATGGTTTGCAATGCTTACATTGGTATCAGCACAGAATTTATCAGAGTTCAAGTCAAGCTTGCTACAGCATTCATTTGCTCAAAACCTTCCCTGACTTACACTTCAAAGCATAGCAATATTGGCCTTTGTCACATGTCCATACACACATTCCAATTATACAACATGGTTTTGTGCATTGGTGCTTACTTGCACCACAGTTGCATCACCCGGTGTTCCAGGGCAGAGGAATTAGTATAGTCAGATCTTGTGTTTCTGTTTATTACAGAGTGCAGTCCCTAAAAGAGAAGAAAATAAGAAGGATCCAACACAAATACTGATGCTAAGTATTTTTTAGGATTCATCTGGTATCTCTCACACAAAGGCTGAAGGATGACCTGTCATATTCTAGTCTTTCACATATTTAGGGCCAACCAGAGGTGGCGACTGGCATCTACCAAAAGCTTAGTGCTGGTATGCAATGAAGTTGCAGGGGAACAGCAGCACGGATTGCCACAGGAGCTGAGAAAGTCTTGCATTGGTGCAATTTAATTTGTTGGGGCTCATTGAGTGTGTCTGCTTAGGACTACAGAATCTGGTGTGTAGATGAAAGTGTTAATGCAGCAGCAAACAAGGAAGGCGCACTACATGGTGGTGGAGCAGAGCTGGCTGCGTATGAGTGGGGCTGAGCTTGGCTCACATAATGCCTTGCCTCAGTCCACCTGCTCCATATGGATGGGCTTCCCAGCTTCCCACTGGGGTTATCAGGAGAAAGCCCACTGGGAGATAAGAGCATCCATGGAGGGGAGGGTGACACTGGACAGGTTTGGTGTTGGGACCCATCCCACAGCTGGGGCTTCCCATGCTGCTATCCATGCACTGGGGATGGAGGGGAAGCTGCAGACTGTGTCCTTGCTGTTCCCAAACCCTGGGTGTGTATCAGGAGGGGGATAATTTGTGGTCCTTTTTCCTCCCAGCTGTTTTTAGAGCAAGGGACCCTTTCAAACCTCACCTCATCTGTATGGAGGGGATAAAAGTGTTAAGGCATCACTGACTTGTTTCCCTTTGGGCATCCTCTCCAAGGGAGCTGCAGGTTCTGGTGTGTGCTGGGCTGTTGGAGATGCTGGCAGGGGCAAGCAGGGTTTCTTGGCATGCAGGAGCAGGGGTGGAAATCCTATTGCTTGCCTTGTTGCAGAGAGGATTACGCCTGGATCAGGACAGAGCCCTATGGGGCAGATGGGAGTAACCCTCCTGCCCCTAACCCTGTGTCAGGGCATGGAGTGATCCCATCAATGTGCCAAGGGCCAGCCTGCCTGTGTGGGTCTCTGATCCGGCCCCCCAGCTCCCCAGCAGGGATTAGCAGGGATGGGCTTTTACCAAGTCCTGGCTGTCACTGTGTTCCCACCTTTGATCAGGAGGCGGCATTCCTAAAGTGCTCCATCTCCCACATGTTGCACTGATCAAAGGCAGCTGTTGCCTGGACCCTCCCCTGAGTCCCTTTACACACACCCAAAAGTACAGAAAGGCTGAGGAAACTGAAGCAGTGGAAGTGGGGATGGATGGATGGATGGATGGATGGATGGATGGATGGATGGATGGATGGATGGATGGATGGATGCGCAAGGGGCAGCAGCAGGCAGAGCACAACCAACATCTCCCATGGCTTCAGGTGGGCTTTAGGCTTCCTTTAAACCCACTCCCATGTCAGCACTTGGTGTGTGCTCAGGACCAAGGGCCACGCAGTTCCCTCTGGAGCCCCATGGATGTCTCTGCTAGGGAGAGATGCTGCTGGAGACATGGGTTAGTGGTGATGTTCCTCATCAGCCCATGGGCAGAGGGGTTGGCTCAGGACCATCTCTTCCAGCTCTGCCAGCATCAGCTGCTTCAAAGGGGGAGGAAGGAGGTCTGAGATCTGCTCTGGTGGTGGCTCCTCTGCAGGATGAGTGTGGTCCCATCAGCTGTGTCTTGGTGGATGTTTCATTGTTTGTGCACATGATTTACCTCTGCTCCTCACCTCCTGTGATGTAAAGGACTTGGACTATCTGGGTTCCCAAGTCCTTTCTGAATGCTTCTCTGTGGCAAGCCTACCTGGTGTCAGTATATGAGGGTATGATGAGGAAAAGCTTTCCTTCCCCTTTCCATCATCAGACCTACCTGCTCGTTACTCAGCATTACAGTTTAGCTTTAAGGCTTTGAATGGACACAATCTCCCCCCCAGAACAGCGGACACACAGAGAGCAGAGCCATAGACACGCTTGCAGGCCGGTTCCTCAGCTGAGGCAGCAGGTTCAGGGGAGGGTTTAGCTGGTCAAAAGCCCTGTTCTGCTGCCCATAGACACACTGCAGCCATTGCATCCCCCAGGCAAGGATGAAAGCAGATCCCAACTCCCCAGCGATGGAGCCCTTCAGAAGGATGCTTTGTCTTGCTCCTCCCTTGGCCCCATCTTGGGTACGTGGCAGGTGAATCAGGCATTGCATTTCCAAGCATCAACTCTATCATTAAAGGCAGCCTTTTCTTTCCTTTCTTCAGGACTAGGCAGGACAATTTGCTCATGGGAGATGGATCCAGGCATCTCTGCTCCCAAAACCTAACATCTCCAGCAGCAAAACCCAGGAGGTTCAGGCAACATTTCCAATGGTGCTGTTAACATAACAGTACCCCTGTAAGCAGAGTGTCTTGGTGAGAATTGTATTACAGTAATGCCAGCAGAGATCAAAGCCACAGTGTGTCTGGCACTGTATATACTCAAAAGTATCTGTATGTACTTCCTTTCTACAGGAAACCAAAGCTAGTATAGATGGGTTCAGCTGCCAAAACTTATTCATCTAATGCCAATTTAGATACTTCATGGTACTAAGACCTTCATTGTGGACTAACAGATCAAATATAGCACTCCTGAGGCATGATATTTGGAAGGGCATATCCCAGGTGGGATGTCAAAAATGCTATCCAGTGCATCAGAAGAGGCAACTGAGTGTGGTTACTCCAAAGACATGTAGGAAAAGTTCAGTACAGCTAGAACCTTCAATATGCATCTTGTAAGCTGAATGTCTTAAAAGTGTTCTTGGTAGATAGAAGAATGCAATAGGACCAATTGAAGCAGAAATGGTTCTGATATGAGCTTTTTTCCCCCTCAAGCTAAGTGTGTGTTCGTCATGACCTGTCTACCTATCTCTTTTTCTTCCCTTATGTGTTTTATAACTTGAAGATTCATGAGCAGGAAGATAAATATTGAGGCCTAGACCCTGTATTCCTTGGCCCAGACCAAGAACTCTGTGTGGGAAGGGGTCGAACTGAGAAGCTTCTAAGAGACCAGGACAGGCTGAGGGAGGCAGGAGTAGCATTAGCATCGCTCTCCCAATGAAACTCTCATATCTTCCACTTTCCCTACCCCTGACTGCAAGGTACCCTGAGTAGTCCATTGCTTTCTTAGACTGATTCACAAGCAAGTACACAAGAATACAAAGATAATATTATTCTGTTTTAAATACAAGTGGGGTTAGGAAGGTGCCCATCCTGTTGTGAAGGTAGTACAATGGAGGTAGTGGCCATCCTGTTGTGAAGAAGCAGCGCAATGTGCCTGTAGCTGACAGGTGGTCTGCAGCACAGTGATATTCCTGTGGCAGAGCTTGGTGACAAGAAGTCTGAGTGATATTACACAGCTGAACTAGTATTTATATTTAGTATTTATATTACCAAACTGATAGTCAGTTATGGTGTAGCTGAGAAAAACCAACAGCTGTGAATGGCACCCAGCCCTTTTCAGCGCTTTGGTGGGAAGCCTGGGAAGCTTGCTGTCCAGCACAAACTGCTAATAAGATAAGCATCTCTTGTTGTGTTTGCTCCTGGGAAAAAATATTCCTCTGTCATTAGGTGGTGAAGGACAGCTCAGGGAAGGTGCTGCTGCTCACCTCCTGCACCACGGCGTCATGGTACTGGGGATGGGGTGAGAGTGGCGACTGCATCCTTAGAGGTGATGATCCGGACCATCTGCTTCAGTGGACAGCAAGAATAAATAATGGGCAGCCTTGGGAGAAGGCCAAATTACTATCAACAGCAAACAGCACTGTTGTGGTTTCTGAGTTACAACCTAGATTAGGGGATACAGAATAGGTGTTCAACAAAAAGCCAAACTGAGCTGGATGCTAAGAGCCAGTGCCATAGCCAGCATGTATCATATGCTCCTGGTGGGTCACAGAGATCACTGCAAATCAATCTACCAGACTTGGGAGATTACATGAACCTCTGCATCACCTTTCTTTGCATGCTGACCATATCTATCTGCAGTAACAGCAACAGGATTACAAGTTTGAGGGAAAACACAGGGATACTACTTCTGAGGGTAAATGCAGCCTTTCCCCTGCCTCCCCATGCACTGTATTTCCTCCACAAACTCTGGTGTCACTTTGTGAGGATACCACATCAGATCCAGCAACAGGGTCCAGCCTTCTGCTTATCCATGCTGTGCCTACAGCAACTGCCTCACAGCAGCAGCTCAGGTGTTTTCACCTCAGGCATTGTGCTGGATTCTATCACCTACCTCCAAGAAGGCTGCAGGCATTACCCATGACCACAGCAATAACATGCTCTGGCTCTTCTGGCAAGACCACTTACTCTTCCTGCTCTGTACATGTACTTGGCCAGAAGGCAGGAGAGCAGGAAGGAGGTCTGGGCTGCAGCTCCGCTTCCAAAATCAGATCAGTGTGGAGTGAGGTGGGACGTTTCTTTCCAAGGAAGAAGAGAGGTGGCATGAGTTATCAGGGGACCTCCAGCTGGGGAAGGGGAAGTGCACACTAAATGCTAGGTAGACCAGCCTATACCAGTGCAGTAACTCCTCCTCCTTCATCCCACCATTCCCCACCAAACACTGCCTTACTGAGCTGTTCAGCTGCTTTCTGAAGTCAGTGGTAACAGACTGGCTTCCAAGGGGAATGCTTGCTTTCTGTCCTAGGCCTTGTTCTTCCTCCTGTTATTACCACTACAACTAATTTAAACTTCACAACTTTTAAATGGACAAAGTTAGATTTTTACTTATCTTCAGCTAGGCAAGGTGGATAATGTTCCATGTGTCTACCCTTGGAGAAAAACAACCCAAAATCCAAACAAACCCAGCAACCACCAAACCCTTTTTTAAGGCAGTTTGGAAAGATTTAGCCTTATTAGATTTTAAATGAGATTTGATGCTAACAGCCACTGCTACACCGAATTGTTTTAGCAGCACAGAAAACCCCCCAACCCCAGATAATGCATTAAAGGATTCATTTCTTTGGAACAAATTAAAACTTTTCAAAGCCACTATGTTTTAATTATAACTTCTTCATTAAAGTGAAGCTGTGGAACATTTTCTAGAGGAGAGTTTAAAACCTAAGTAATTTATCCCAGAGTTCAGATGAAGAAGAAAGAACATGGTGATGCAGAGCACTGTGGAGGATGGAGTGTCTGATGTTCTCAACAAACTAGTTGTGAGGAGAGAACTGGCCAAAACCCAAACCAACCCAAACCCAGCAGTATTTCATACCAGTCCTGCACTGCATTGAAGGAGTCTTCACTGGTGATATCATACATAAGAACGAAGCCCATGGCTCCTCGGTAGTAGGCAGTAGTGATGGTCCGGTATCTTTCTTGTCCGGCTGTATCCTGGAACAGAAGGGAATAATTAGGCTTTGAGACTCCAGTTCTCAGAAACAGGAGGAGTTGTATAGTGAGGTCCTGTGTCTAAAACAAGGCAACCACTTCTTGTTGTTATACATCTTAAACCCCTCATTTGCTCCCATCTGAAACGAACTGTCCTTACATTTTAGCATTAATTAGGCTTTTGCATAAACCGTGATTTCTTAAATACATTTTGACACACGTTCTACTAAAAAAATACCGAAGATGTCAACCCTTTAATTGCTCTCCTGTGCCTCGGCCTCAAGGCAATACTAAAACCTTAGCAGAGTTCACTGGGAGCTGACACTTCAAAGCACAGGCAATAGAAAACAGCCCAGGACTGTAGCAGGCAAAAGGCATTTACGTGTTGCAATTTAGTGTTGCGGTCAGGCAAATGTCCTTGAGCAGATATTGCAGGTGACTCTTACCTGAGGTTAAAGACAACAATTAAAGACTTGATGCAATAAAAATTACTCTACAAAGTGAATTCAACACGGAATATCCCACTCACGATGTCTGAGGTGCACTTACGAATCTGAGATTTACTAATCAGTTCCATTTAATTCTCTTTGCAGAGTGCTGTAGAACACCTCTACCTGCAGTTGTCATTTCTATGTTCAGTCTGGCAGCATAAAGGTGAAAGGGTGACATACACAACAGAAGACTTGTGACAGCTGGAAAACATGTCAAATACCATCTGTTGGGTGCCAGCAACATTTACTCCTCACATCCTAGCTGCCGGCTCTTAAGATGAGGAGTGTTTCTACATCAGATCAACAGTCCTGCATCCAATTCGCCCGCTTTGGACCTGCCTTCTGAACCAAGAAGGGTTGTGTGCTTAACGTCTCTCTCATTCAGAAAGTATCTATTATTTGAACAAACACATTTCGTCTATGTTTTGACAAATGGAAACACTGTGAAAGAGCATCAGGGAGGCAAAAGGCTTTACTTTCAAAGCTCAAGTTCAAGATAAGGTGTTGACTGCTAGTTACTCTTATGGGTTAGCAGTTCTTAAATGAATGCTCCTCTAGTCCTTGCAAAAACCACACTTAAGAAAGCATATACTGCCACTGGTTTAAAATGTGATGATTAAGGTTTCTCTTCTCTAGAGAAAAAGGCCCTGAAGGACTTACCTATCACATGGCTAGTTGGAAGAGTAAAATAAATCCATGTAAAGCACTCTAGGCCAGAGTATTGAGACAGTTTCTGATCAGACATAGCACATCACCACAGCCCCAGAAAACACACAATGTGCAGTGGGTTGGAAACTACTCAGCTTTAAAACCCTCCTGTTCATCATTCCCATACATGCAGCTTTGTTTTTGCTGCATGCAGGAGACAATGTCAGCCCTTCCAGAACACATGCTGGCCAGCCTATGAAAGGGGGAAACAACAACAATTGCCTGTTGTTCTGCACCAGAATATCACAGAGGCTCTCTGTAGGAGGAAAGCGCTTGTAAATAAGCTCCCTGCAGCTTGCTTAAAAGACACTGCCTATTGCACTACCGTGAGACCATCCACAGCTGTAACACACTGCGAATTTCCCAGGGAGAAATTATGCAGCAGGAATCTTGCTGTTTCTCCACCAATCCTCTGGAAAAAAAGAAGGAATTTTTCCTTGAAACTTGGGCATTTATCTCAAGGCAGGGCAGTCCATTGGCTGATCACGGCAAAGCATTGAACACTGGCTGAGAGATCGCTCTGTTCCCTCCTCACAAGAAGTACCAGTGGACTACACCTTGGAGCCCGAGTGACCATTTCTTCTCCTACCATGATAAATCCATCACAGAGCACTCTCGTTCTAATTGACACCACATCGTTGCTTAGCTGATGAACTGCTACACCAGCCATGGCAACTAGATCCCAACCATAACTCTTCGAGTGGGGAAGGTCTCAGTAGCAATAGTATTGCTCTGTTCATCCAGACATGATAGTTACTATATTTTAGCCTGATTTCCCAATGACACAAGGCTTATTGAATCATCAGTCTCCACACATGCATGTGTATTTGACTGAAAGGGAACACTCTCAAAGGTACATTCTCACAAATGTCATGCAAATAGTTGGTAAGGTGAAGAGAGACTTTAAGCAAGACTTTTATCCCTTAGCAAGCTGGGTAGAAAAGCTTAGTTCAATGCTTATCTTTTTCCAACACCAAAAGATCCACGGGAGAGAGGCTTTCTTCATGCCTCATTAGGAAAAAGACCTAAGCCAGTATTAGTAACTTCTCAGATCCTGCAACCAACAAAAGAAACACATGCATAGGAAGTCAGGCTTCTTCAGTTCTCATACTCACAGCATTATTGTTTTACACCTACATTGCCAGGATCCCCCAAATCTCATCTCCTGTTTTCTGCTGGGTGTCTAACTGGTTCTCAGTTTGGCTTAGGGCACAGGGCTGTGAGCAGGCAGTAAGCAACAGCAAGGCACATTGGCTAGCTACATGCAGAATAGTTTGGAAAGAAATGACATTTGACAATAGCTCTGAGCAAGGAGTAAGCCGTGAGGATGTCCATCCAGGCTATCCCACCAGGCAGCAGCCCCAAGGGGTGCTCAGGGTGGCTTTCAAATCCTGTGGGATGAGTCCAGTGCCTCGGCTCAGTGAGGATCTGGACTCAGCCTACAGAGTTAATCTGTGTTAATGCAAACCGTGCTACTGCCAGGAAGCGCTGAAACGCAGTCATTCCTGTTTGCTGGATTCAGAATTCTGCCTACAAACCCCCTGTGCAGGGAGGTGCACCCCAATTTATCCACTAGCAAGAAACAGGGACGTGGCTGTAGGAGGTGCAGAACCCCAAAGGGCTACATGTACTTCCTTAGTCGTAACCTGTTCTCTGGTGGACAATGCACTTACCTCATTAGGAAGGTCATTTGCATATTCATTAGTATATACTTAGGTGCCTACCTTCTCACAGGCAGTGTGTGAGAGGGGAAAAGGCATCCTATACTTCATGGTATGTGAAGTTTATTCATAACCTTGCCCTGGTGGCTATGCAGTAATGCAGAGATGTGATTCATCTCTATATGGGTCTCTGATGGGTTCTTCTCCCTGTTTCACTGCACAGGTACAGAGCATGCCATCTCCCCTTGAATGTTTTTAGTTGCGTTACTCCAAATCCATTTGAATCTTTGTAATATCACCCTGAAGTGACTTTTTCCCCTCAGGTTATGTTAGCTTCTTAGACAGCTATGAACTGGCTTAATTCACTTGACTCACACCGTGTTTTATACGAGCTTCACTGACCATCCCCTACCCCCACATACTTCAACATCAATACAATTAAACAAACTGCAAAACCCAAGCTCAGTTTCTTCAGTGCGTACATTAGCTGTCCTTACAGAGTTTAAACCACCACAAGCCTTTGGTAATTAGGCATTGCAGGATTTTATGTGCAAGACATTTATCTAACAAAGGAGGAAATAACTGATGCAGATTGCTTCCCTGCTCCCCCAGGCTGCTTGCAAGATTTCCAGGTAGACCACAAACTCATTAGAAGACAAGGAGATGAGGCAGAGGCAGGGATCAGCAGAAACCTGGGGTAGCTCTAATTAACAGTCTAGCCAAATGCCTAGGAAGAAAAGCCTGAGCCTTCAGCCCGTTCGGCTGTCCCTGAAGAGGAATCAGAAAGCCAGGCTGTAACCAAGCATGGAAGGGTCTCAGTATATTTACACCAATGTGTAATGTGTTCTTCTGTACACAGACTATTAAAAACCCACAAGACCATCAGCTGGTAGCTTGAAACACGAATCTGAAGGTTTTGCATTAATGAGCAACCAAAATTCAGTGTTTATCAAAGGAGAAAAACAACTAAATGCATTTGCATTATGTGCAGACGCCTGCTACTCACAAGATCCATCACATAAACATTCACAATAGGAGCACAACCAGGTTTAATTCAATGTACTTGTCCGTCTCAGCACAAACAGCAAGATACTTGCACAGGAAACGTATCTGAGACTTTAAATCATGATAGATGCTCTTTGCTGCAGGTCTGAAAAAGCAGGATCCCTGGTTCTGAACTGTTGCTCTTCTAGTGAAGATTTCCACCCACAAGTTCTTTGTTCCAAATAAAATGTCACTGAAACTTCTCATCCGTACTGGGTTTAATGCCCTCGTGACTGCTCCAGCAGCGCACGTGACAAACAGCCTCTGAAGAAACCTTCTGATTTCTTTTAAAGGATTACTGCTTTTTGCTTGCTTTGTTTGGAGTTTGGGGTTTTGTTTTCAAGAAGAATAATAAGTGAGAATAAGAGTTACCCATTGTCCAGCTGGCTGGCAACAATTACAAGAGGCATGTACTTAGCATCATCCTTGCTTAGGCTGCTCAGAGTCAGAACAGAGGGTACATCAACTCCAACAAGCAGCACCAACCACAGTTTCGGGGCTTCATCAGCTATGGTGAAGGGGAGACCTCTTGTTCCCTGCTGTTCAGTGTCACATCATGACACCTACACCATGGCTCTTTGTTTGGAGTTTGGTCAGCCTTGGGGACAGGATAATCAACTTCACGGCCCTGTGGTTATAGGGGCAGCAAGTTATTAGACATCGAAGTGTTAGGAAACATCTGACTCCCTGCAAACACAGCTCAGTTCTCAGCAAGACTGGCCACCTAAGTTCCTGCTGTCTACATGACAGATAACCTAAATAAGGAACAAAAGAAAGACATCCTGAAGGCAAAGGGCTGTTTGGTCTGCTACAGGCCAGTCTGGGGCTCAGTAACAACTGACCCTTCTATGTCCAAGACCTGTTTACTTTCCCTTCTGCATGGATGAGGAAACATTCATGCTCACATGCAGCCTTCTCTGCTGTTGCTCTGTTCTGCCTTCCTCACTGGACCTTGCTAGCTGCTCAAAGCAGCATTTCCTTGCATTTCTGGACTGTTGCAACGCAAAGAGTTGAATTTCTCATGATCTTCAGTGATTCTAGTTGTTTTGGTCAACATTACCGATGCCTGCTGTGAGATGGGTGATGTGGTCCCATCCCACTACTCTCATGTCAGGACGCGCACGCTCTCTGGGGCTAAGATTTCCTCAGCTGTGTGTTCGCCCAGTGCTCAGCACATCAGGGCTCTGCTCTGTGATCAGAGCCCCTGGATTTTACATTAACACACACATTTCCTTTGCAAAAGTAGACTTTTGAGTGGAAGCCATCAAGAAAGCATCGGATAAACAAAGAAGTCACCTTGAGAAAGAAGAAGAGGGCGGTAGAAAACAACCCACCAAGACAGACAAGGGTGAGCGAAGAGAGTGACCTATGCCATTAATAACAGAATGCTAACATTGTGCTTACTGTTCCTGCTGGTAGCTGGAAATAGGAACAAACAGGCAAGCAAAATGAGTCACTGGTTAAGACATGGAGAAGACGTGATGTCATGAAAAGCCTGTGATGTTTCAGTTGCTGCCAGGAGCAAAATAACACCTGGCTCCTTCAGAGCTCAGCTCTGATTAAAATGCTCCAGTTCAACAGATGGTACTAAGCGTGCTTTTTTCCTCTCTTCTTGTTGAGTGCTCCCATTGTCCAAAACTCACTGGAACCTGCTCAGCCACATTTAGGTACCTTGAGAGACAGCTTAATTTGATCAATATTAGCAATCTGCAGCAAAACATTTCTGTTATGAATAAAAACCCTACACAAAACCTGTCTTCTTTTGTTAAAGGTTCTGTCCTTGCAAAGTGTTTTTAAATGCTTTCCCACTATGACTATTTTAATTTCAACTCTTTAGCAGTAGTAAAACCAGAAGCCTTGGGTTATTTCAGTACCACCAGTTGCAGAAGCTTCTCTTTTCTATCCTGTTTTGCTTACCCTTTACAGAAGCTCCTACCACCCTGTGTGCTACAACATTCCCACACTAACTGCTCCCACCAGGGAGATGGAAACATTATGAGAAGAGACTTCTAACACATGCACAGCCCACAGTAGCTCACCAGTCATCAGAGCCCTCAGTCTTCATTGACACACACTCTTCTGGAGTTGTCCCCTGTAACTCAGTGGCTGAGCATCCCTTCAGGTAGGGCACTGCACTTGGTTTTCTTTATAAAGTAACTTCCATAAACTAAGCTGATGGGCACGGAGGACAAGTTAGCACAGTTTGACCTCATCCAGCACTAAAACGTTTCTGGTGGTTGGGAAGCTCTTTAACTTTGCTCAGCGACCCCACACTATATAAGACAAAAAGTGAATCACTGGAAACACAACGGGGTGCATTTGCTCAGCAGATTTTAATTTCCTAACTGGAATCAAGCCAATGTACTGTGATTAACACCACTGGTCCTGACCTACTAAGACATTAACGAAGTTACTTCCATTTTCCCAGGTGCCTTGAGATTGTAGCAAAGATTAGCAGCAGTTGCCCTTACTCATCTGTCAAAAGGTAAGGAGGACTGAAATAGGGCTGCTGGCTTATGGACACTATCTGCTCTTCTCATCTTTCTGTAGCTTGAGTTTCTCTGCTAGAGTATTTAAAAGGCAGTGGCTGCAAAAGAGAAACCTCATGAAGAGACACACACAAAGATTAAGTTCATTTGCACATTCTGTAATGCCATAGAATTGAAAAGCCTTATTTTTCATGACTTAGAATTAATATAAAGATCATTCTGATATGTTTTTGATTCTTCCTGAACCATTTAGCTCAATAGAAAACTAAAGAAATGGCAGGAATAAACATACATATCACCCATACCATATGCCTACTTCCAGCTTCCACTTCTTTAGCTGCAAATAAACAAAGTTCAAGAAGTATTTAAAGAGGCTGAGATTCTTGAATAAGAAGCATTTCAGGCACTGAATGCATTGTTATATAAGAATATTTTGCCATTTTTGCTAGATCTTTTTAGTTGTCCCATGTATATCGTTTAATTCTGTTAATCAGACACCGTAAGAACAACTGTACAACGCATGGATGTCTGAGCAATGTTAGCCGCTCTAAGTGCTATTAATTAGCTCGGGTAGTTGGGAAGCAAATGAATTAATCACAGCCAGAGTACTTCAGAAGCAGCACTACACTACTGTGAACGTGCAAGCATGGACGTCCTAAATGGTCCTGTAGTGCAGCGGGTAGACGTGTTACAGTCCAGCTACCACTGTGTGGGTCGTAACAGCAGACTGCTAACCCACGGAGATGTACAGCAGAAAGGAAAATCTCAATACATCATCAATCAGATGCCAAAAGAGCAAATGCAAAACCTGTGAGAAGGAAGACAAATGATCTGTGCTACAGATCTGTCTAAATTCAGTAGCCTGGTTCTTTGATCTGGAAAGGAACAAGGATAAGGTGAAGGGAATTAGCATTATACTGCTATCAGCCTCACTCCCCCTCAAATGCAAGCAAGCAGAACAGAGCAAATCCCAGCTCCGAGAGCAGCAGAACAAGATGCAGACTTCCTGGAGCCTATTTCTAGGTGATCAAATGTCATGGTAACCAGCAAGAGAACCATGCAGTGAATCCGTGTGGAGCAGGCTCTGAACGAGGCTTGGCCACAGCTGCCCAGCTCTGGTGTCCTGGCAGCACCACAGCGGTACCCAGCCCAGACCCCATTGCAATGGTACTCAGCCTGAATCCCATGGCAGTGGTACTCAGGCAGGACCCCATGGTAGCAGTACCCAGATGGACCCCAACCCAGACCCCCATCCTTGTGGTACCCAGCTTGGACCCCATCACAGAGGTACCCATCCCAGACTCCATAACAGCCATACTCAGTCCAGCCCCATTGCAGTGGTACCCAGCCAGGACCACAGCTGCAGAACTCAGGGCAAGACCTTCAGTTAACTCATTTACAAAGCGAGTATTTACATCCCAAGGGGTTTATGAAACTTGATGACTTTGTGCCTGCGAGACCTGTTAGTACCCCTAATTGTGAGAAAACTTAGTACTCTGCTACAAGCATCACCCCCCAGGACTGCTCTTATCAAGGGAAGATTTCATCTTACTTAGTAGTTGATTAGGGCTAAATCTGAGCCTCATACTTCACAAGAACTCCCTAGAGGTATTATGTCAAGGGGATCAATTCTAAGACAAAGTGCTCAGAGATTCTGGGGAGGTGTTTATGATATTTCCAAGATTAAAATACCAAACCAAATTGCAACCATGAGGCCAGAACATGTGCTTTAAACGAAAGGGCAGCAGCAAGACAAGGAAAAGAAACACAAATTAAAAAAGCATCAAGAACCAAAGGAAAATAACCAAACATAATCTATGTTAAGAACCATGCATCAAATAAAGTATATAGAGTGTGTGTGTGTGTGTGTGTGTGTGTATGTATTCTTTTAAGGTCTTTAAAACCGTAATGTGTAATTTTTCAAGATTTGGTAGAAATTAAGAGCTGATCAGGCAATTTCCAATTTATTATCTGCCAAATGAGGAAAAAAGCCCCACTGCTGAATTCAGATGAGCATTAAACAAAAATATAAAGATATTTAAGGTTCTAACGCAAAAGAAGGTAGAATGAAAGCATGAAGAAAAAGAACCACAAGAACAACCTGAAGCTCATAAGTCAGAAGGTAAATAAAAAAGGTATCTCACTTCAGTAGAGTTTGAAATACATTTTCAGGTGCTGGAATTAGCAATAACACAGATTCCTCTGCCTCGCAAGTTTATATTTGATAGAAATGTGCACATACATTGAAAAGCAGTGCAAAAAATAAATCTGATAGAGTTCTTCAGGTGACATGAAGGGGGTTTTGATCAAATTCACAAAAGTGTAAAAAAACAATCAAATGGAATTTGAAACTTTCCAAGTAAAACCCACATCTTGGCTGAGAATAGAAAGGAAGACTTTCAGCTAAAGGACAGCTATTTTGGAGTAGTCATAAACATCTTAAAATAGATGCTTAGGATTTAAGTTATTTGTCAACCACAGCAGCGCACGCACGATGCTTGGTAATGTCACAAGACAAAGAAAATAACCAGCTACCATTTGTGGCAAGATTCTCTATTATAACCACAAGGTCCAGATGTTAAACTGGAAGTTGCATTGTGTGACAGCTGCAGGTGGCTCTACTGCACGCCTGGGGCAGCTCAGAAAGCAGCTGTGAGGTCCCTTTGGGGCTCTCATGTGGTTACAGTGCGTGTGGGTTTCTTGGTGTGAAGCCTTCTCGTACCCTATTATAAGTTCACCTACCTCTGTGGTGATGCCCACTCCTCCCTTCGATTTGGAAAGAGCATCACCAGCAAATACTTCTTGACGTACCTGTGGGATGTTTTGCTGCTTGGTGTTTTTACTGTGTATTAATTGTTCCATGACCACGACACCTCCCTGCTCTGTCTGGGCCATGTACTGCTTCCAAGCCTTTGGCCAGTGGGCACGGTAAGTGCTCAAGTGGCTCAGATCTTAATGACGAAAAGCACATCTTTGTATTTACCTTTTCAGAAAGACAGAGGAAAACAACAACAGATTTCTCAGCCGAAGAAAACGTGTTGTTGGCATCATAAAAAAAGAAACAACATATGACTGGTTTATCTGACGTCCAAACAAACTTCTAACCCAGTTCCAGGCCTCAACCAGCCAGTCCCTACCTATCAAGAACTGCTTCTCCATCCTCTAAAATGATTTCAGAGGGAGGCTACAATAATGATTTAAGGGCTACAATCAGACCGTATTGTAATCACCATTATCCACTTGAAATGTCCCAATTACTTCCTTCATCAGCTGTTTAGTAAACTGACTTTTAGCAGCTTTTCTTGGCAGGAATCACTTTGTGTTTCTTTTTAATTAAAGATAGTGCATCTAAGCTCATTTTGGAGCAAACCAAGACAAAATCTATTCCTCTAGTGCTTTTTTTCATGGGCAAATGATTTATCCCAGGAACCCAGTGAACAGGGGAAAGGAAGCCCTACCTAAAGTGGGAAGGAAACAAAAAAGGAACAAAAGTCTTTGAGGACCTGGCTCACTGAAGAAGACCCCAAGAAACAAGAAACATTTCAGATTCAGCAAGCAGACTGCAGTTGGGTCAGTCACAGCATGATCTGCATGCCCACAACTCTGATCCTAATGAGAATATTGTGTCAGCATTTCATATGACCAGGATTTCAGTGAGAAATCCTGGCCCAAACTGAAGTTGGACAGATGCTGCTAGGCCCACCTTACGTTGCCTTTGAGTATAATCAGCTGGAAACTGAGTATTAATGGATGTTCGTACCAGTGTGTGTCATACAATATAAAGAATGAATACTGACAAGAAAAATGCTGGTGGGGAACTCTATCATATTTCTAATTATTTATTAAGCAATATGAGGCATAAAAGCAATGGACTATTTCAGACTTAACTTGCTGCCATGCTAATACGTGCACATGTACACAAGTGGCAATAAGGGTCAAAGAATTATCATCCCAGCAGGAAAAATCTTAGCTCCCAAGAAGGTTTGCTACAACAGCTTAAGCTCTGTACAGCATTTGGACAAACTTCTACTGAAGGCAAAGAATTACTTGAACCAGAGGCAGAGAAGACCGTGCTACAGGCACTGATGATGTCCCACATGGTGCACTTACCTGCTCTTCTGATGGGAAGTAGCTGCGTTGCTGCATGTGTCATCTGTCCCCACACCAGTGGGACCTCAGTCACACTCTCAAGCACAGGCTACATACAAGGACCACTTGATTCAGCCCTGATTTGGGGAGATGCCACTTGGCAATTGTACTTTGATATAAAACAAGCTGTGAAGAATTTTCACGTCCTGCCTGCATGCAGTGACCTCAGTGAAGAATCCTGCCTAGGCAGAGGTCCTGACTTCTCTCCAATGAGATTGAGCTTCTAGGTAAGAACATACAGCATTTCCCATGTGATTTGTTTCTCAAAAACACAGACCTCAGTCCGAGGAAAGAAGGCTGCAAAAAGAGATGCTCATGATAACTCCAGACTGTCCTGTTTGAAGCGAATGAAAATCCTGTGTGCAAGAGGGGCAGCAGAAGATCATCTTCGTACAGAACATGTGATGCTTTTCAGGCAAACAAAAATACGGGGACATCATTCTTCATTAAATTCTAGCAATTTTACATTAATACAGCTTCACAGAATAAGGAAACTGCACAGCATCACCCCAAGCAAGTGAAGGTCTATCAACAAATCTGTAATTGAAGCAATCATAGTGTCAGGCACAATACAAGCACAAGTTCATGCATAAGCATTATGCTGCTTCCTGAATCACCCACACTGTCCACCAGCAGCAGATTGACAACAGGCTCTATAGACCATCAGCTCAATTCAGCAACGAGCAATTCTACGCTCCATTACCATCACACTGTAAGAGACACTTCCCAGCTTGGGAATGAATTAGTCCTGTTACACTGGGGAAACATACGCTGAAGTATTTATCAAGTGAAATCAGCTTCCTTACTGAGAACTAACCCCCGGAAAGACCAAGCTCCTCTGCTTTCATGTGCAGCTATACATGATTTGTCTGGAGAAGGTGCAACAAGTTGGCATTTTGACAAAACCAAGTTATTTACTATGACAGAGACAAAAAGAAGGCTCACAGGACTTGTTCTTGGTTCCAATCCAGTCCAAATCACTCCCCTTGACCAAAAGGGTGCAAAACTAAACTTTGAAGCAAAGCATAGGTATAAGTGAGCAGAATTAGATCTAGCAATGAACTAAAGATATTTTAACACTAAAGGGACATCAGCAACAGCATAACTGCTTCAAAACATTATCAAACTACATTTAAATGAGCCGCGCTTTCTGCTTGCTGCTATTTTGTCTTATTCCAATGTCAAAGAATTAAAACTTGGCCTGATTTTGGAGGCCTTAGAGCAGCAGGAGAAGCTTTGGTGTTGACTATCTGGAGCTTACCCTAAAGCTTTGTACCAAGATCCGGGCAGTGACAGCATCTGGCCTTTCTGCAGAACAAAACGGTTTCTGGTGTTGCAGGAAGCAGTTTCCATTTCAGTGGTATAACTCATACCACAGTCACCATTCTCACGGAGTCCAGAGAACAAAATGCATCCTGATTTAAAACATTAATAAAACCCCAGCTTCTCTCCTCACATGGCACCCAGGACTTCTTTCTCTATCCAGAGCAGCAAAGCAAATGCCATTTCCCTTGACCAAAGGTTTCATTTTGATCTTCCAAGTCAGTTGAAAAATTCTAAAAGCCACAATAACACCCAGATTTCTTTGTTTAGATGCCTCTTTTTGCAAGTTCTTCGGATGAAACCTGAAGGGAAAGCAGATGCCTTCATCCCTGTCCTACCAGCACTCGCTGCAGAATGACAAAGGACACACGTGAGGGCAAGGGCATCCTGTCTTACAGAGTGCTCCCATAAATCTCAGACAAGAGGAGCTGGCCTTTTTAGCAGACCATGTGGTAGTATCAGAGCTCATCTCCTGCCAATACCTGCAGCTGAGAGAGGGGAATCCTAAGATCTGTCAACAAAGTCTTTATCACAGGTGAGCAGTGCTTTGTGCCAGCCTTCCTGATGCTTACTGACTAAAAATGTCCTAGATTCTCATCATGCTCATCAAGTGAGGCATAAATAAATATATGCTGCAAGTTTCATCTATAATATGTACTCTTCCTGGTGTAATCCATCAAACAATAAGTATCAGATGATAAAGAATATATTCTCTGGTCTAATCTCAAAGCATGTTGATATCGTATCAAATCAGTCCTGCATACATTAGGACAGTTGTATCAACAGACAGCAAATGTTACAAAAAGCCTCTTAGATAAGAACAGGCAATATTCTGGTACATGTTTACTTCCACTTAAATAATGAACAGACTAGTTGTGGTCTATCTTGCGAAATGAGATGTAAACATAACGACCTCCACATATGCTGCATCTTTCAAAAGAGCTTATTGACGATAGCTGCAGGAACAACCTCTCATCCATGCTTGCTCCAGTGCTAAATTCATTGGTTTTCCACTTAAAAATGGAAGAGAATGCATTTTTGTGTGGAAAGAACAGCAGGCATTAAAGGGGTATCTGGCAAACACAGAAGTTCATCTCTGTGCCCAGGAAAGAAAACGGGAGGGATGATTGGGCAGAGAAGAGATTCAGAGCAGCCCTGCAGAGAAGGACTTGGGGGTGTTGGTTGATGAGAAAATGAACATGAG